>PVIY010012892.1:0-60642 GCA_004026745.1 Myrmecophaga tridactyla
ATGAAAGCAAGGGGTAAGGGGTATGGTATGTATAATCTTTTTTTCTCTATTATCGTTTTATTTCTTTTTCTAAATCGATGCAAATGTTCTAAGAAATGATGAATATGCAACTATGTGATAATATTAAGAATTACTGATTGTATATGTAGAATGGAATGATATCTTAATGTTCTTTTGTTAAGTTTTTTAATTAATAAAAGTTTAAAAAAAAAACCGAAAACAAAAAACATTTAACGAGGTTATGGGCTGAGTTGTATCCCCCAAGAAGTTATGTCCAAGGGCTAACCCTTGTCCCGGTGAAGGGGACCTTATCTGGAACTAGGGCCTTTGCAGAAGTGAATATTCAGATGAGGACAAATTGGCACTGGGGGTAAGGGTTCCTGATTCAACATGCCGGTGTCCTCATAACAAGGGGAAATATGGACAGAGACAAACATGGACATGTGAGGCTGGAAGCAGAGACTGGAATGATGCATTCTATAAGCCAAGGATGCCTGGCAACCCCCAGGAGCTGTAAGGGGCAAGGGGCCCCCCCATGTGTTTCCAAGGGAGCAAGGCCCTGCTGACACCCTGATTTCAGATTTCTGGCCTCCAGAACTATGAGACAACAAATTCTTGTTGTCTTAAGCTAAGAGTTATATATATGTAAAAAAAAAAAAAAAAGCGCACAACACAGGAGTCTGGTTACATGATGCTCTGGAAAAGGTGAAATGACAGGGCCAGTGAACAGCCCAGTGCTTGCCAGAGCCTGCGGGCAGGGGAACAGGGGGACTAGAAAGGGGACATTCTAGGGGGAAGGAACCATTCCATACCTTGAATGCGGCGGTGGCTATGTCACCGTGTGCATCTGTTTCAAAGCTCACAGAATTACACCCTAAACAGAGACTAGTACTGCACATAAATTATATCCCCCAAATATCCAAATCCATACCTGGTCCTTGGTCCTCCCCTCCCGTTCCCGGATGTAGGTGGTGACGATTCGCTCTGTCTCCTCTCGCAGCCGGGGGTAGGAGCTGAGCTGGGGGGAAAGCAGAGTGGCAGCATCGGCTGGGGCCTTGGGCACAGGAAGCCGTGTCACACGAGTAGGGAGGGGGAGTGGTGAGAGACAGGGGATGGGCCCAATGAAGCCCCACCACACTCCTGCCACTGCAGCTGCTGCAGCCCAGAGACAGAAATGGATGGCAGGGGGTCAGTGGGCCTGACACAGCGAGAGGAAGCGTGCCCGCCCGCAACCCGGCGGTGGCAGGTGGCAGAGAGAGCAGATGGAGTATCTGGTGATTACAGGTGGTCCCTTCCCACCCAGTGCCAGGTGAAGGCCAAGGACAGCTGTGCTCCAAGCCACCTCACCAAGCTCGGGGGCGTGAGGCACCTGCTCTAGGATGATGCAGGCAGCACCTGGACCATGCACCTTGGAAGGAACCCCTTGAGAAACACAATTCCTGACCCCTTCACCTTGAAGCCCACCTCTCTCTCTAACATCCCCATTGCCCCTCATGGACCTTGGTCGGCAGCAGAAACCAAACCAAGCTCGCCGGGGAGCTGCATTTTCTGCAGTGTGCTCAGTGCACAGGCTGGTGGGACCGAACAGACCAGCAGAACGACCCGTCAAAGCCTCCTCAGAGGCCCCTAAGGTAAGAGCACACAGGTCTGCATGCTGGCGCTGGGCTTCCCTGCTTTGGTGATGGCTGGCAATCCATCTCGTCATTCACGCGTGTTTGTGCCGATCTCCTATAGACCCGAAGGCACCCGTGTCTGCTCGGTCAATCTGGCAATGCCGCAGGCCACCCGGCCCCAAGAGCCACAACACGCATGCAATGCAGCTCCCCGTGTTTCGTCTGCAAGGTCTGAGCTGAGATGTCACTAAGTAGCCCCTGGTCCGTGGAAGGGGATTCCTGCCGAGGCAGCATGTTCCAGACACTTGGGTTACGACAAACAAATGGAGAGGAGAAGGTGGGGGGATGGATGCGTGGATGATTAAGAATGAAACCTGTTACCTTCTCGGCACACTTTTTAATGACCGTGGCCAGTTCTGAGACCACGAGATCAACACACTTCAAACTTGGCTCTTTGAGTTTTACAATCTGTTTTTTCACAATGGCTTCAAAGGCCATGTCGGGGGTGAAGAGCCCCGTCCTGGGTCATGCGGAGGGCAGGACGAGGTAGAGAGCCACCCAGGGGCAGTGGAGGCCACACACGTGGGATGGGCACGGAGAGAGAAGAAACGAGAGCCAGAGGTTAGTGGCGTGCGGGGAGGGGCCTGCGCCCGCATTTGCCCTGGAAGCTGCTTCGGATCAAAGAGGCACCCTGAAGGGGGTGGCCAGGTTTTGGGTTTCATGCCGTAAGTGTCACAGGTGGTTGTCAATGCGTGACAATGGACTCAGGGACGATAATTTCTAGCCCATCTGGGGTTCATCTTTTTTCCTCCCTTTTCCAATCGAAGAAGCTTAAGCAGCAAATGTGGGCGTTTCCAGACTGAGAACAGAGGATGTAAGCAACCATCCTGGCTGGAATGCCAACCCAAGCTCCTACGGACACGCCGGACGCACAAGCACAAACCGCCCACCAGGAGGCGCTCTAGCTGTGAGGCCAAAGCGTGCTGCCCCGGGGAGCAGGCCACCAGGGAGCCGGGCATGACCTGCAAAGGAGGTGGTGCCCGTCAACAGGGGCGTGGAGGGGGACAGTGTGGGCACTGGGGAGCCAGTAGAGGCAGGGACATGGCCAACTTGGCTCCAGGCCGACCAGGGCACTCTATGTTTTTGGAGTCTGGGCCTTTCTTGGCACCTTGGGGACAGAGACATGGCTGGCTCCAGGGAAGCTGGAGGGCCCGGGGCACTCATCAAAAGGGGTGACAGCCAGGGAGGTGCTGGGAGCTCGGCTTCCAGCAGCCGGCACAGGCTCCCCCTCTGCTTCCCAGAAGGCAGCAAAGCAACAGGGCCACCGAAATCCCAAGTTCCATCAGGCACATGCTAGGCTTGGTATCAGGGACCCAGGGAGACCCGCCCACTAGTCTGGCCAGTTCTTAAGGCCTGGCATCCCCAGGTGGGCCCAGGCCGACATGCTCCCACCCCCACCTCCGGGCAGAAGCCATGTTCTTGGAGATCTAAGCAACATGAGGGAAAAGGGGGCCAGGTGGGCAAAGGACGGTGGGGCACTGGGAGCCTGATACCAAACCCCCGTACCCCTGTTTCCACGAGGCCAGGAGTCGCCCTGGGAGGGTCCAATACCTTACTGGTACACTGCCTAACTGTATTGATTAGCTCCTGGATAACCAGGTCGACACATTTCAGACAGGGCTCTTTCAGCTTGACGACCTGCTTTTTCACAATGGCCTCGAATGCCAAGTCCGGGGTGAAGAGCCCGGTCCTGGAAACATCCATACCCGGGGGCAGGGGAGATAAGTCAGAGAGAAACAAAGCACGGTCAGCAATTTCACAGGCACTGGCTGGGCCCCAACAAAGGGCACGGGGCACGTTTGGTCTAGGGGTCAGGCCCCTGCATCCGGGCCTGGAAGTCCCCAGGGGGACCGAGGACCCGGGAGTAATGTGAAATCAGACAAGTGGTGTGGCCAGCTTTGTCGGAAGGGGTCCCAGGAGGCTCAGGGGGCCCAGATGGGGAGGTGGCCTCGCCCGCCCCGGCCCTGGGCAACCCCGCAGGGCACTTCCTTCAGCCTCAGGCCACCCCAATGGGCAGGAGCCCAGCGGCCTGGACCCAGGGGCCGGGGACAGCCCCGTGGTCAACAGAGACCCACATGAGAATGGAAAGATGTCTGCCTTCACGCGCCCTGGGAGACCCCCGAGGGAGACAACTATTCAGCACCAGCAGAAAGCCCCTTCGAGGCCTCGCAGCCAGGGCACCCCCCGTGGAACTTGCCTGACTCCGTGGATGTTCTTGATGGCATAGCTGATCTCGCGCCTCAAATCCTTCTCATCAAACTCCATCTGAGAAGACAGCAACAGGCCAAATGCATGTGAGAAGGCATACGTGGCACCCACGAGAGGTCTGCACTTGGGGAACTTTATCTCCTTTGTGTAGCTGTGGTCACTGGGCAGAATGTTCCAGTTGGTCAAGATGAAAAAGGAACTCATATGCCCAAGGGTCATGCCCAGAGAACCTCTTTTGTTTCTCTCTCTCTAAGCCCAACACTGCACATAAACTCATTACCTCCCCCTACGTGGGACATCACACCCAGGGGTGTAAACCTCCCTGGCAATGTGGGACAGAACTCCCGGGATGAGCCAGGACCAGGAATCCTGGGATTGAGAAAACCTTCCCGAACAAAAGATGGAAGAAACAAAATAAAGTTTCAGTGGCTGGGAGATTTCAAATGGAGTTGAGAAGTCATTCTGGAGGCTAGTCTTATGCATTATATAGATATCCCTTTTCGGGTTTGAATGTATTGGAGTAGCTAGAAGGAAATACCTGAAACCACTGATTCTTGAAGATGTCTGAATAACTACAGAGCTTTAAAGATGTGACTGTGTGATTATGAAAACTTTGGGACTGACAGTCCCTTTATTCAGTATATGGATAGACGAATAAGAAAATAAAGACAAAAAAATAAATAAGACAGGGGAATGGGAGGTTTGGGATGTTTTGGGTATTCTTTTTTACTTTTATTTTTATTGTTTCTGGACTAATGAAAATGTTCAAAAAGCAACTGTGCCCAGGACCTGACAGCTGCACAGGAGAACTTTATCAAACTTTTCAAAAAGAACTGACACCAATCCTGCTCAAACTCTTCCAAAAGACTGAAGAAAAAGGAACACTACCTAACTTATTTTATGAAGCTAACATCACTCTAATACCAAAATTGGGTAAAGACAATACAAGAAAAGAAAACTAAAGACCAATCTACCTAATGAACACAGATGTGAAAATTCTTAACAAAATACTAGCAAACCTCCCAGGGGTGTGGACCTTCTTGACTAAAAGGGGGAGGAGCGAAATGAGACAAAATAAAGTGTCAATGGCTGAGAGATTCCAGAGTTGAGAGGTTATCCTGGAGGTTATTCTTTTGTAATACATAGATATCATCTTGTTAGTCAAGATGTAGTGCAGAGGCTTGGAGGGAAGTGCCTGAAAATGTGGAGCTGTGTTCCAGTAGCCATGTTTCTTGAAGATGATTGTATAATGATATAGCTTTCACAATGTGACTGTGTGATTGTGAAAACCTTGTGTCTGATGCTCCTTTTATCTACCTTATCGACAGACAAGTAAAACATATGGATTAAAAATAAATAAATAATAGGGGGAACAAATGTTAAAATAAATTTAGTAGATTGAAATGCTAGTGATCAATGAAAGGGAGGGGTAAGGGGTATGGTATGTATGAATTTTTTTCTGTTTTCTTTTTATTTCTTTCTCTGAATTGATGCAAATGCTCTAAGAAATGATCATGATGATGAGTATACAACTATGTGATGATATTGTGAGTTATTGATTATATATCAAGAATGGAATGATCATATGGTAAGAATGTTTGTGTTTGTATGTTGTTATGTTGAATAATAAAAAAAAAGTACAACAAAAAAAAGAGCTTCTGTGCCTCAAAGGACTTTGTTAAAAAGGTGAAGAGGCAGCTAAATCAATGGGAGAAAATATTTGGAAACCACATATCAGATAAAGGTTTGATATCCTGTATACATAAAGAAATTATACAGCTCGCCAACAAAAAAACAAACAACTGAATTATAAAATGGGCTAAGGAAATGAACAGGCATTTTTCTGAAGAGCAAATACAGATGGCTAAAAAACACATGAGCTGCTCATCTTCATTGGCTATAAGAGAAATGCAAATTAAGAAGACAATGAGATATCACCTCACAACTATAAGTATGGCTGCTATTAAACAAAAAGGAAACTATAAATGTTGGAGAGGATGCAGAGACATTGGAACACTTATTCACTGTTGGTGGGAATATAAAATGGTTCAGCTGCTGTGGAAATCAGTTTGGTGATTCTTCAGAAAACTAAATATTGAGTTGCCACATGACCCAGCAATACCAATACTTGGTATATACCCAGAACAGTTGAGGGCAGTGACACAAACAGACATTTGCACACCATTTCCATCTCTTGGCAATTGTGAATAGTGTTGCTGTGAATATCTACCCATCAACAGATGAGTAGATAAACAAAATGTGGTGTACACACACACACACACACACACACACACACACACACACGATGGAATATCTTGCAGCACTTAGACAAAATGGTGTCCCAAAACATAAGACAACGTGGATGAACCTTAAAGGCATAATGCTGAGTGAGATAAGTCAGACACAAAAGGACAGATACTGTATGATTCCATTACCATGACTCTGATAAAGCCGCCAGTGTTTTGGAGCAGCTAGAAGGGAAAATCTAAGTTGAGGGCATGGCAGCCCATGACAAACTCCGGGAACTGTTCTGCAGCTGCTGTATGAAGCATGCTTTGAAAATTATTGCTTTTTTCTTTCTTTTCTTTGTGTATATATATATATATATATATATATATATATATATATATATATGTTACATTTTACAACTAAAAACAGTTGAAACAAAAAGCTATTGGCAGTTATAATAATATTAGGTAAAATAAATTCTGAAATTAAAAAATTGAAAATATTTAGGAACATAGCTCACTACAATAGCAAAGTTGATATCTGTAATAGCTTTTTACTTGATATTTTGATAATGTACAATTTTGATAGTTAATCAAATGGTAAGATACTGTTTAATATTTAGAATTCAAGTAACTCTGGTATCTGCATTTATAGATTTTTTCCTTCCTTTAGTTTTAAATTGGTTTATGAAACATATTGTTCAAACAGGCTTTACAATGATTACTTATATATATATTTTTAATCTGCCTATGGATAAGCTAAGATATTCCTTTTAGGTGGTTAAGATTTGCATCTGTTAATTGTTAAAACATTTGTATCTTCATATTTTCCTAGATAAGGAAAATATTTATTAACACAAGTCATGACTATAGCAGTGCACATATTTGTAAGAATTTTCTACTTGGTATTTTGAGTACATTCAGTTGCGACAGCTGATCAACTGGTATCTAAGTCACTGTCTAATACTTAGAATTTAAGAACTTTGCTATCTGAATATGCAGATTTTTTTCCTTGTCTCAATTTTAAATTGGTTCATGAAACTTACTGCACAAACACAGGCTTTACAATGATGATATGGATACTTTATTTAAATACGCCTATGGTTAAGCTAACTAAGATTTCCATTTTTGGTGGTTCTAAGTGAATTGTTTGTTTTCTTAAATTAAAAAAAAAATCAAGTGTGCTGATGAATGCATAACTATAGGATGACACTGTGAACCACTGACTGTGTATGCTTCAGATGATTATATGGTATGTGAACATATCTTAATAAAACTGCACTTTTTTTAAAAAAAGGAATTCAAACCAAGTTTTGGCAAGGAAGCCGCAAAGCCAATCCATGCAATCTGTGGACAGGTGTGTGAACTCATGGAAACTTTCTCCTTGGCAATACAAATCAAGAACTTAGATAAACACACCAGGGCTGTCACCTAGTAGTTTCAACGCTTGGGAAATGTACCCTGAGGAATTAATGAAGATTTAGCAGCAATGACAGAACTATCCATAAATACTGACATCTGTGAATAGGACCTAAGTCCCACAGGAGGAGGCTGCCTAAATGCATGAGGGGAAACTGTGCTGCCACCGATAATCCACAATATGCAGGTGACTAGTTTGGAAAGAGGATCATCATGTGAAAAAAATCAGTGAACAAAGAGACAGAATCTGTTTTAAAAATGAAAAAGCTAGAATGGGCATAGCCCAAATCACCCTAAAGAGTGGGAGAAAGATCAAAGGAGAAGGTGGAGTTATACAGAGAAGGTTAGGTTTAACAAACGAGTGTGACTGCTAAATCATTAAGTTGATATTTCTTTTAGTTCTCCAGTGTCTTGGAGCAGTTAGTAGTAAAAACCTAAAATTGTGGTGTTATAACCCATACCAAATTCTAAAATCTGTTCTACACTAATTGTTGCAGTGTGCTTTGAAATTTATTGCTTTTTTGTATATGTGTTGTTTTTCACAAAAAAAGAAAAAAAGTTGATTGTGATGAATGTACAGCTATACTGCGATACTGTGAACCACTGAATGTCCATTGTGGACGATGACATGGTATGTGAGTACACAAAATATATCAATAAAATTGCACTGAAATAAAAAGTAATATAAAAAAAGGATATAGGCATACCCCAATATGGATGACTATACACGCTATGCCTGTACTTATGTCTTCCCACAGCAACAATTCTGACTGGGTGCACAAGACCAGGTAACAGTTGTCAGTGGGTGTTGAGATTATGGGAGTTTCTTTCCTTTTAGTTTTTCTTCTTTTTTTTGAAAAGAATTTACTGTCTTCTAAACAATAAGGTGCTCAAAGTGAATGCTAAAGCACACCCAGAAAATCACTAAAAGAAACAGAACATCCCAAATCCCAGCACCCAGACCTAATGCTGTTCCCATGACTTTCCTTGCAGATGTGTCTGTGCCGACACACGTCTAGAAACTCAGACAACCATTCAAGGAGGAGGCCCCACGCACGTGACCGACTCATCCCGGGGCACAGGCTGGCTCGGTAACCTGCTAACCTGCTTTGATGCCCTTCAACAATGAGCTGGGGACATCTTTCCAGATCAACCGTATCTTATACCTTCTATGGCTTTTTTTTTTTTTGCACAGGCAGGCACCGGGAATCGGACTTGAGTCTCCAGCATGGCAGGTGAGACCTTTGCCTGCTGAGCCACCGTGGCCCACCCTCTTCTATGTATTTTTGCAAAGTACATGCACTGCTTTTGAGTAAGACTGCAAAATTAGAAATTCCACCTTGCTCTGGGAGAAGCCTCTCTGCTGCCTGCTCTGGGAAGGACACCCGTGGAAGGAGAGCCCCCACCTCCCCAGGCCACCTGGACCCCAGTTCTGGAGGACTCAGCCCTGGCAGTGCTACCTTCACCAGCTCGAAGGGAAATCGCTCGTGGAAGATACGATTGATTCGGGCCCCCCCGGAGAGCTCCAGTGTGTCGACCTGGTCTCCTGAGCCCTCGATTCTCTTCTCAAAGTCCACCCCAAACTGCTGAACCATCCTACAAGGAGAAAGCCCAAACGTTAGAGGAGGTTTCAACACAGCTCTGGAAAGGGTCTCTGGAGTCCGTCACTTCCTCCTTGTAATTTTCAGCAGCAAAATGTACACATATGTTAAAACAAGTAGCCAAATGAAATGCAAGAGTTGCTGGTGGCAGACGTGGGGTCACAGCTAGTACCTTTTCCCTGGGGCTCGACCTGCTCTGCCAGACTACAGGTTATAAAGGCTGTCCTGCTGCACAATTAAAAAAAAACCTTTGTCAGATCCCACTGTGTGTGCCCAGAAACAAACCCAGGTAGGTGGGCCTGCTCACTGGCAACACCCCCTGGAAACCCTGTCAGTAAGAACTATCCAAATGTAAAATGCACCCCATCCCAAACTCAGCAACCCCTTTTCTAGGAGTCAGTCAAACAGAAATCCTCACCTAGGCACTTCAGACAATGAAGATAGCAAGCATTTGTTGGAAGCCCCTAATCCCAGAATTTTCCCTACAGATGCTGGGGTCACTGAATAAGTAAGTGGGGGAAGGTTCACAATGAGGCCTTCATGATAAGGGGGTGAGAAAGTGCAGAGCTGGGGGAGGGCCTGCCCTGGCTTGCACTCTCCTGAGGAGGAGCATCACGTAGGAAGACGGGAGCTGGGCTGCAGGGGAGGAGAATATTCCCGGTTGGCCCCTTTATCTGTACTCCTGGAATTCCACCCCATGTGAAGGTAATCGTTTCTTTATAAAGGCTGAAAAGGCAGTTAGGTGACAAGCCACCAGAATGACAAGCACTGGTGGCTCAGAAGGACAACCTTCTGTTTCTCTGGCCAGCCTGTGGACTATCTGAAAGAAGGAAGGTTTCGCCTTAGCCAGGGGGCTGTGGATCACAGAGCCCTGCTCCCAAATGGCCTTTGACGTGCTGCAGCGTGGAGTAGGGCATGTGCCCGGAGGGGCCCGCCCTGCCGGGGGCAAAGGGAAGCGTTTCTACTCTGAGATTTTCCAATGGCCGTGTGAGTTGAGAGCTGCTGTTGTCCTCATTTTAGGGGTGAGGAGAGGGGGACTCAAAGAGGTGCCGTCACCTGGACAGGGATGCCCAGTGGCCCCAGGGTCAGCCCAGGATGTGGCTTCCCAGGCACATGCTTCTAGCCAGATCAGACTGAATTGCCTTAGATGCTTGTGGGGTGCAGCTGTGGCCTTGGAGGGAGAATTCCAGGCTGCAGTCATGGCTGTCCTGGGCTAGACGTGGAAGGCCACCTGTACTGGACACCAGGCATCAGGACTATGATGGCCAAAGGGGACACTGGCTCTCTGGCGTCCAGTGGGGTGGCCTTCCACATCTGTCTGGGTCTCCTGCTCTCACCAAGTGCTTCCAGTACCCCAGATTCCCTTATAGGGAGTATCCTGGGGTACCCCTGCACCCCCATTTCACAGGGGGATGCCACCCACCCCTCTGTGCCCAGGTCAGACAGCCAGCACTGTCCCTTCCAAGGGAGGTCAGAGGATACCCAGGAGCACCTGAGTCAGGTCACAGCCACCCCCACCCCAGGGCCTTCCAGGGCTCCCGCCTCACTCAGAGCAAGAGCCCAAGTCCTCCCTGCGGCCCACCAGGCCCTGGGTGACCTACCCAGCCCCCTGCCTCCCAGCTGCCCACTCTGCTCCAACCACCAGGGCCCTCCTCTTGCCTCCTCCAACATGCCAGGCCTGGGCCAGCCTCAGGGCCTGTGCAGTTCTCCCCTCCTCAGCTCCTTCAGGCCTGCTGCCTGTCTCTCGCCTTCTCAGGGCAGCTTCCTCTGAAGACTCCACTGTAAATCACACTCCCACTGTAAATCACCCCTTCCCCACTATAATATTTCACCGTGGAACACTCTGTGAATACTGAACTCCACTGGTGACCACCCTGAGGGCAGGATGTGTGCCTGCCCCATTCACTGCTGTGACAGAGGGCTCAAGAAAGGGCGTGCAGGAGGCACTTGGTCAGTGCATGTGGAATGCACAAGCGGATGAACGAATGGAGACCAGGGCCCAGCCGAGGAGCGGGGGGAAGGGGAGGCACGTACTGCAGCAGGGCTTTGGTTTTGCGTGTGGGGTCGTCGGGCCGGAAGTTCTTGTACTCCTCCACCTCCTTCTCCAGGGACAGCAGCTGGCTCTGCAGCTTGCTGCGCAGGGTCGGCAGCGACTCCCGGATGTGGTTGGTCAGTTGCTGCAGGAGAGAGGCCGGAGAGCAGAGGTGAGAGGGGCAGCATGGCATGCCCGTACCGTTAAGAATACCAACAGACACACGACTCAGCTCTGGACCTGCTCACATATGGGCAAGGGACGAGCGGCCCGAGCGAATCCACGGGTCCTTCCAAGAGACTGGACAATTCAATCGTGCGTCCACATGAGGGCCAGGTGGAGAGACACTCGCGGTTCCAGAACAATCTCTAACAGGCACCACTCAGTGAACAGCTCAGGAAACGACCGCTGCGTCCACCCACCGAGAGACCAGCTATGACACCAACCCAACCACACGGCGGATACAAGGCTGCTGAACAAACAGGACGGTCCTTTGAAACAAACATGAAAACCTCTCCCTAAAAAAAGGCACAGAACAGCACATATGATGTGCCTCCTTCAGTGAAAGAAAGGGAGAAAGCAAGAATGTATTTCTTAGCTTGTCTGTAAGTACTTAAGTAAACAGAAGAGTCACAAGAAATAATCAGGAAGGAAAAGGGGAGGAGACGGCTGGAAGGAGATCTTTCACTGCACCCTTTTTTCTCTATATTATTGTGCTTTCTAACCACGTGAAATTGTCACAATTCATAAATTTTCAAAGGAGGCAGGGAGGTAGCACAGCAAAAAAGGTTATAGAACAATTCCAAAGATGAATTGTTAGAGAAAGAATGAGGGAGAACAAGGTGGGTAGAATATACTACTGTTCAGCTTGGAAAAGAAAAAGGGGAGACCCTCATCCTGATCACAATGGTATAGTGAGATGCTTCTGGGCTCGGTCCCCCCACGGAAGCTTTGAACAAGCATAACTGGCAGAAACATCTTTCTCAAGACTCCAGAAAACAATTAAAGGACTATAATAACAGTTGACAAGCGCTGAGTCAAGAGAAAAGAAAATTAAAGATAGTGGGAATTCCTATTGCCCTTGCTGGCCCCTCCCCCACCCCTCCTGGTTCACACTGGAGCCCGCCCAGCCCCCATGGTCTCGGTCCTGGGGGGAGCAAAATAACCGTTGTGCATACATGGGGTGCACGGAGGCCTGTGCCAGTCTCCCTCATGGCAGCCTGAGGCTTGCCATCCAGACCGTACCCTGAGCCTTGAAGTGGCTCTCAGGGTTCTCCTATAGAAGACTGTGGGAAAACAATCAAGTTGCAGCAGCCCAGTGCAACAGAGTGCCAGCTGGGGGTCAGATACTGCAGCACTGGGACCGTGAGGAAACACCATTCCCTGGGGGAAGGAGGCTATTTCTACATGTGTAAAATGGGAAATTCTTAGGGTCATATGCACATGTCTGAGACATGCACATAAAAGACTGGGGAACCTAATTGTATGGCTAAGCTCTGAAGGGCAATGCCTCAATAGACCAATCTGCAAAAACTGGGAAAGGAGTTTTCTTTTTCCCTTTCCTTTTGTTACTTCCTGACATTCAAATAAAGCTCTGTCATAACTCTAGCTGTATCAAGCTTGAAGGACATATGCCTCAGTGTCTAAATTCCAGGGATAATGCATTAAAATATCAAATGTTCAGGCTGCAACAAAAGATTATAAAACATACAAAGAAGCAAAAGCGATGGCCAAGGCAAAGAAGATTAAAGCATTAGAAACCATCGGTGAGGGGGACCATATCTGGGACATACTGAAGACATTGTTTTCCTTCTAGCTGCTCCAAGACATTGGAGACTAAAAGAAAAAGACAAAGGCTTTTAAAAAATAGTTCTAAATATGCCCGAAGACGTAAAGGAAAACATGGACAAAAAAACTAAAGGACACCAGGAAAACAACAGATAAGCACAAAGAGAAAAATCGTTAGAGAGATGGGAATTGTGAAAATGAACCAAGCTGAACTGAAGACCACAGTAACAGAAATGAAAAATTCCCTAAAGGGACTCAAAGGCAGATTAGAGTGGGCAGAAAAATGAGTGAACTTGAAGCTAGGACAACTGAAATCATTCAGTTCTGAGAAAGAGAAAGATGAAAGAATGAAGAAAAAGGAACAGAATCTGAGGAATCTGTGGGACCAATAAGTGCACCAATATATGCATTGTAAGAATCTCAGGAGAAGAGGGAAAGAAAGGGGCAGAAAGGATATTCAAAGAAATAATGACTGAAAACTTCCCCAATTTAACACATCCAAGATACCCAACGAACTCCAAACGGGATAAACCCAAATAGACCCCCACCATGACATATTATAATCAAACTGTCAAGTGCCAAAGATAAGAGAATTCTGAAAGCTGCAAGAGAGAATCAACATGTTACATACAAGGGGGCCTCAGTAAGATTTAACACCAATTTCTCATTGGAAACCAAGGAAGCAAGAAGGCAGTGAGATGACATATTTAAAGTGCTGAAGGGAGAAAACTGCCAACCAAGAGTTTTATATCCAACAAAACTGTCTTTCAGAAATGAGCAAGACATCTGAAACTCATCCCTGCAAAGGAGAGGCCTACTTACAATTATGCCTAAGAATCAGCCCCAGGGAACCTCTTTGTTGCTCAGATGTGGCCAATCTCTCTAAGCCAACTCAGCAGGTGAATCCACTGCCCTCTTCCCTATATGGGACGTGACTCCCTCGGGTGTAAATTTCCTGGGCAACATGGGACATGATTCTCTGGGATGAACTGGGACCCAGCACCATGGGATTGAGAAAGCCTTCTTGACTACAAGGGGGAAGAGAGAAATGAGACAAAATAAATTTCAGTAGCTGAGAGATTTCAAACAGAGTCAAGAGGTTATCCTGGAGGTTATTCTTATGCATTGTATAGATATCCCTTTTTAGTTTATGATATAGTGGAGTGGCTGGAGGGAAGTACCTGAAACTACTGAGCTGTATTCCAATAGCCTTGATTCTTAAAGATGATTGTATAATGATAGAGTGTTTACAATGTGACAGTGTGATTGTGAAAACATTGTGTCTAAGGCTCCTTTTATCCAGGGTATGAAACAATGAGTAAAAAAAATAAGGACAAAAAATAAATAAATAATGGGGGGGTTGATAAAGGGTAAAAAATTGGGTAGACTGAAATACTAGAGGGAGAGGTAAGGGGTATGGGATATATGAGTTTTTCTTTTTATTTCTTTTTTCTGGAGTGATGCAAATGTCCTAAAAATGATCACAGTTATGAATATACAACTATGTGATGATATTGTGAGCCACTGATTTTACACCATGTATGGATGGTATGTGTGTGAAGGTATCTCAATAAAAATATTTTTAAAAAATAGTGAAAACTATCCTTTAACTTTGTCTGGTATATTTTAAAATATGAAATGTCCATCTGTCCTAATCACTATTCTAACAAAAATAATTAAGCTTACAGTTATTAAAAAAGAAGGAAAAAAGAAATGACGGAGAGATTAAGACATTCCCAGATAAACAAAAGCTGAGGGATTTGTCACCACTAGACAGGCCCTACAAGAAATGCTAAAGAGAGTTCTGCAGGTTGAAAGAAAAAGGCACTGAAAATTGACTTGAGGCCACACACAAAAATAAAAATCCCAGGAAAGGTAATATAAATGCCAGTACTGGTGAATTTTTGGTTTTTAACTATACTTCCTACAGGATGTAAAAGGTAAATACATAAAAAGTCATGATAAAATCAGTGGTTTGGAACTCATAATGGATAAACCTGTCATTTGTGACAAGAACTACCTACCTAAAGGTGGGGGGCGGCAGGTTTAAGAATACAGCTTGTGTACACCATTGAAGTTAAGCTGGTATCAAAGCAATTGTTACAGAGGTAAGATGTTAAATTTAAGGCTGTCATAACCACAAAGAAAACACTGGAGAATATGGAGACATAGAGACAGAAAGTAGAATACAGGCTACCGAGGGTGGGGGCAGGGGGGCCAGGAAGAATGGGGAGTTAATGCTTAACAGGTACAGAGTTTCTGGTAGAGGTGACAGGAAGGTTCTAGTAACGGATTATGGTGAGGACAGCACAGCATCATGCCTGTGACCCGTCCTAGCACAAACGGCATGTTTGGGAGTGGTTGAGATGGGAAAGCTCAGGTTGCAGATATGTTCCTATAATTAAAAGTAAAAAATAAGTAATTAAAGAGACAATGACAATTTAATATAATACATGACTGAATGATATCAAATAATGGAAAAGAAAAAGCTCAAAGGGACATTATTGGGACATACGAAAAAATCGGATTGTAAGACAGTCAGCTTTATGTCAATGCTAAAGTTCTTGAACTTGTTACACGTATTAAGGTAGTTAGGTAAGTGAAAATCCTTGCCCTTAGGAAATATATATGGAAGCATTATGTATTCAAAGAGCATAATGTATACAACTCCTCAAATGTTTAGAAAATTGACAGAGACAGAGAATACATAAATGTATCTATATAGAATGATAAAGCAAATGGGACAAAATATTAAAACTGGTGGATCTGGGTATCTAATGAGATAGCAGTATGTTAGAATCTCTGTATTGGATTTGTATCATTTTTAAACTGCCCTGTAGGTTTTTTTTTTTATTATGGTTACATCTTTTTTTATTAATTAAAAAAATTAACAAACAAAACATTAAGATATCATTCCATTCTACATATACAATCAGTAATTCTTAATATCATCACAGTTGCATATTCATCATTTCTTAGAACATTTGCATCGCCTGTAGGTTTTTAAAGTGTTTCATATTTAAAAGTTTAAGATAATATTTTTTAAAAAAAGAGGGGAAGGAAAGGACGAAGGAAACGAGGAAGTGAAAGCGAAAGGCAAAGGGAAGGCATGAAGGCCTGAAAGGAGGGAGAGAGGGAAGGAGGAGAAAGGCGGACTCTACATGCCCAGATGCCTCCCCAGGCCCTGCAGGTCTCTAAGGGATCCCAGCAGGACTGCCCGCTGGGGGCCTCGGGGAGGGACATGCGCACCCCGGGTGGGGGGAAGTCAGCAGTCACTGTACTGGGGCGGCGTGATTTTGTTGTTGTTGTTGTGACAGAAGAAAGTTATTTAAAAAAAAAAAAAAAGCAAAGCAAACAGTAAAACAAAAGCCAGAAAGTAGCAAATACACAAAAAGTGGAAAGCAGATTTCGTCACATCTGTCCTACACTTAGGAAGGATTTGCCAAGTATCCAACAGGCTGGGAAGAAGGCATCAAGGCACCCACGCCCTGTGGTGTGGACCAGGTGGGGGTCTCCCGGAGGCTCCCCTTGCCCACTCTCAGCCCCTCGTCTCTCCTGTGGGCGCTGCAGTCTTTAAAGGCCGGGGTCTGGGCTGTGGGTCTGCAGGCTTTCTCCCAGCCCCATGCGAGGCACCGGGAAGCAGAGGAGCAGACGCTATGGGAGCTGAGGCTCCTGGGGTCCCCGCTACCTGCAGCGCTTCCTCTCTTCCCGTTCCTCCGCCCTCTGCACAGGTAGACCCTCACAGACGCGGGCTTGCTCTCGGGCAGGGGCCGCTTGCCCTGGATGCCGAATTCCCTACCTACTCACCAGGAGGGGACAGCCTTCTCCGGGGACCCCTGTTGCCTAGGCCTGTGCCCAGCCCCCAGCACCACCTGTCCTGGATCAGGCATCGGGCTGCCGGCTTGGTTTGCATCTGGCTCCCCCATGAGAAATGTGCCTTCCCTGAGGACAGGCCGTGCTCTCGCTGCCCGCTGTATCTCTAGGGGGCCGCAGTCCCCAGTGTGCTGAGGCTCCGCCCCCGTTCTGGAAGCTGCCCTCACATAGCGAGGGGGTGCGGGCCTCATCCCACTGGAGGGCAGCCCAGCCACAGGCCCAGCCTCTCACAGTGTCCTGACCTGATCCCACATCAAGAACGCGACCTACAGAGAAGCGGGCGCAAGTGCAAAACCACGCTATTAACTGCAGCCTTTTATTCACAGGAAGGGGCATCCCACGGCGTGCAAGGCAGACTGGTGAAATAAATGAGGGCCCGCCTGCTTGGGAACTTGGAGGCAGCTACAGAAACCAGTGAGGAAGGGTTTTTCTTACCCCACACACGCACAGGGCTCAGGGATATGTTATTGAGTAAAAAAAGTGGGAGGCAGGGCCGTGAGTACATCATGTTTCATGATAAGAGGGGGGAGAAGCCTCTCTCTAGTGTGTCCTGCTTTGATTCACAGAAGTAAACTTGGGGGGACATACAAATTGGGTAAGGATGGTGTTTCCCTGCGGGCGTGAGGGAGGTGACAGAAGGGGTGCGTCCCTGTACACCTCTGCATGCCGCAGCTGTTTGTGAACCTTGTGACTATGCTACCTACTAAAAAAAGAATGACAGCGGAGTCCCAGGAGGTGCTAGTGCTTGAGCCTTGCTGTAGGTCACGCGGTACAGGCGCTGGGTTCCCCGAGGGCGCAGGGACGGCGGGAACTGCTGCCCAACTGTCAAGGGAGGGTGGCTCAGTGTGGCGTGGCTGCGCTTCGGACCCACCGAGGCCGAGGCTCCGGGACCCCCACGCAGCTGCAGGGTGCTGCCGCTGGCCTCCCCGCCGTGGCTCAGGCTGGCGTCCCAAACCCAGCCCAGGACCCCACAAGCAGCGGCAGATGCAGGCTTCTGGGCATGTGACTCATGGTTACTGGTAACTACGACAGGAATGAAAGTAACAGGCCCAGTCCCGGTCACAGCGGCGCCTGCTCACTGAACCCCCCACTCCCTACCAGGCCCCGAATCAAACGAGTGGCACGCGGGGACTGAACCCCTGCGCTGAAACGAGGGCTGCCCTGGACAGCAGGCCAGGGTGCCGTGCGCGGCACGCGTACCTGGTTCAGGGTCTTCTGCAGATGCGGGGTGCCCATGCGGTCAGCCATGTGCCGGTAGGCCGGGTGGGAGAGGAAGAACTTCCTCTCGGCGGCCAGGGCGGAGCGGATGTCCTTCCTGCCCTCGATGTCCTTCTGGCTGCGGTTCACCACGCCGATGTAGCCTGTGGACAAGGGGCGTCAGCGCGCGGGGGTGCTGACCCCCCGCCCCCGGGTCACACTCGGGGACAAGCAACCGGGAAACACAAGCAGGGGCGCCCCCAAGAACCCCAGAAGTGTCGGGAGGAGGAAGAGGCTGCCACCAGCCTGCTGTGACGGGGACAGAGAAGCGCTCTGGGGAAGCTCAAGTCCACAAGCCGAGCTCTACAAACAGGCAAGGGAAAATACGTGTTACAAGGGACCTTGCCAGGGAGTCAAACCTAATAAAAAGCCTTTATGTTTGTATGGTTATGATTACGTTGTATGATTATACACTTAGGAGGGACTGTATGGTGTGTGGATATCTCTCAATAAAATTGCATTTAAAAAAAAGCATGATTATGTTTAAAACAGGTGGGTATACTAGGGCACACATGCCCAGAGAAATAAGAACAGCACAGAGAGTCCAAAAAATATACCCGGAAAACAGTGGGAACTGAAAAGTTAACACTTTAAACTCAGCAGGGGAAAAGGTGGATGATTCAATGGACCATGTTGACAAACAGAGTTAGAGGCCACCCAAAGCTAATTCTTGGGGGATTGTTAATTTACACATAAAACATGGAGTGGAAGAAGTACTTCAAGAAAACTTGGATAATTAAATATATATATATATATATATATATATATATATATATATATATATATATATATTTGCATTCGTGTTTTCGGGAACGAAGGCCAGGAAACAGCTCACAGTGTTGGAGAAACCATTCTTGGGAAAAGGGCTGGGAGATATACAACTGCTTCAATTTATTGCCTTCAGGACCCTTTGGGAATTTATTTTTAACATGAAAACCTATTTTGATAAGTAAAATGTTAGTTTGAGGACAAGACTTGCAGCACTGGACATGAAGAAACTGGGAGAGGAGAAGGGCAGGGGGTGGTACTCCACAAAGCCAGGATGCTAGGCGCCCCAAGTGTGGGCATGAGGCCCCCCCTGGACAGCTGTGCAAAGGGGCAGCAAAGGGAAATCAAGGACCTGGCCTCAGTAAGCACACATGGCCCTTGTTATTGCAAACTTGGAAAGGCAGGTAGGGGAGGGAGGAGAGGCCTTCTAGTGACAGCCACGTGCAGCCTCCACTGTCCTCGTGGGGGTGGGGAGTCACACAGCAGTCCTCTTGGAAGGAGGGGAGCGGTGCCAGGCGCTCTTCCTGCTGGGTGCTGTGCAGACACGACTGCACTGCGAGCTCCGCACAGATATCCTTATATCCATTTGACAATGAGGGGCCCGAGACAAAGAATCAGAAGGGGAACCACAACCCGAACCCAGATTCATTTGAAGCCGCAACTCTCTCTCTCTCATGTATATAACAATGAGCACAGGAAACAGCAGGTAGGAGAGAAAGGCCAGGAGGTATGGTTGTGGTCCCTGTAACAGTTTAGGTGATCTGAGCCTGTTGGTGAGAAGAAGGATCCTTTGCAGGGATTCTGAAGACACATGACTAGAGGAGAAAGCTGAGGGAGGAAGAAGCCGAGGTCCCTAGATGAGAGCAGCACCCAAGTGAGTAGGCAGAATAAAGAGTCGTCTTTCTTAGAAACAGAAAGAAAGGCACAAAAAAGGGAGACGTGGACAACAGTGAGCCAGGGTCAAACAATGCCGAGAGGTGCATGCCATCTAGCCACTCAGGAGCTCAGGGTGGGAAGTAAAGTCCCCAGGTGTCAACGTCCATGGGTTCTGAGATGGACACGTGCAGGGGAGCAATGAGATTGGGCTCAGTGTGGGGTGCTGGAGGGGGCAGGAGGTGTCTGGCTGGGTTTTTCTTCCTCAGCATCAACATTTCCTTCGTAAAATCTCTGCCGCCAACCCATCTGCTTCTTGGCCTCTGCTCTGCAAGCCAAGTGGGTTTCTGAATTTCACCCCCAAGCATGCCCCCTGCCACCACAGGGCCACCCCACCACTCAATGTCTCAGCTGCACAGCGTAAGGCAGCAATGAGGCTCCAAAAATTCTCCCCGTCTATTCCAAATCTCAGCTCCCAGGCACTGAGGAGGGAAGCCCAGGGAGCAAAGAAAGGACCTAAATGATACTGGCAAGGTATAAGGGCCAAGGTGTCCACAGCTGAGAAAAGAGCATAGAGGGAAGAAATGGCCTAATAAAACCACACACACACACACACACACACACACACACACACACACACACACACACGAAGAATCTATGTGGATATTTGCTGCTGCACCACAGTAAAAAGCGGGGAACAACGAAGTGTTCAACAAACGCCTAGGCACCCACCCGTACGGAACACCACTATCCACAGACTATCTGCCTGTCCTGGGGAAGCATTGTGATATTCTGCAAAACGAAACAGAAAAGCAGGGTACAGGGCAGCCTGCAGCTGGAGAGTCAGGTGCAAAACCAGCCCTGCTGCTTCCTAGTCTTGTGAGCTGGGGCCAGGGATTTCGCCTCTCTGAGCCTCAGTTTCTTTGTTTATAAAATGGAGACGGGAGCCACCTTGCTGGGTTAGTGTCAAGATTAAATACATCTCTCCACATAAAGAGCTTGGTCTGGTACATAATAGATACTCAATAAAGGTTCCCTAGTCTCATCTTTGCAAACAAATAGACTTTGTTTCTATCAGAAAACCTGAACCTGAACTTGACCCCAGAGAGATCCCCATCCGGATCTAATTACAAACCAGCCACATCCCAAATGTGGGGTATTATACAGGACAGAGGATCTGGTTTTGTCCACAAACAAATGGGATGGAAAAACAAAGAGGATGGGAGGGGGAACTGTTCAAAAAGACACTTAAAATATTTATGTGAAAATTATATGATTTTTTTGGATTTGCTTTCAAACTCCCCAAGAGAAAAAAAAAAAAAAAAAACAGTAGGAGAGGACAGGATTGGAATTCCAGATCGGCAAAGGGTAGGAAACCCCTGAAGCTGGGTAAAGTTTCATGGTGACTCATCAAACTGTTCTATCTGCTTTGGACATTTTTTTACACTAGAAGTACAAAAAATTTTTAAAAGTTACAAATGTTAGTGGGGAAAAAAAAATGTTTGGAAGGCGATCCAGAGTGCCTATGTCAGGGCACTAGGACTACAGGTAATTTTACTTTTCTCATCCTGCATGCTTCAGAAGTTAGCAGATGTTAACTGGCAATTGAAAAAAATGAATGTATACAAATCAGAAAAAAAAGACACTTACATGCTTAGGAAAAAAAAAAAGTCAGAAGGATTTACAACCAAGGGTAAAAGCAGCTAGTACTGGGGTAGCAGAGCAACAGGGGACGGCTAGTACTGGGTGTGTGCGTCCCAGCGGGACGTCTCTGCCCTCCTCCCAGGCCCCCCCCCCGCCCGCCTCCAGCCACACCTCTTCTCAAGGGGAGCAGCTTGTTCTCCAGGATGTCTCTGGCGTCGGTGCCTTCGTCCATCAGGTCAAGCTTGGTGATGACGCCGATGGTCCGCAGGCCTGAAAGAGCCCAGATGTCAGAGGGTGCTACCAGGAGGGGGCAGGGGCTGGTGGCCACAGGCCACCTGGGGTCCAGCCAGACCCACCACTTCCATGTGGTGGGATCTGGGATGCGCTGATACGTCACCTCCTCGGGACCCCGTAACCACATGGCATCAGTAATGGCCCTGACCTCAGAGGGTCTTCCCTGTCGGCATGGTTGGGACTGTCACTGACAGCATCTTGCTGCTGCTGGGTCAGGGGCAAACTGCAGTGACACAAACGCCAATCTCAGGTTAGGGGCCCAACGCTGTGCTCTCTGAGTTGCAGGCAGAGTCCCAAAAGAGCATGTGAATCCACAGCAACCGTTTCCAGGGTTACATGCCACCTGAATGACCAAAATTCCACTCTGGTAACTAACCCATTGAATTCTTCCTCTCCCCAAGTCATCCAGAGTCAAGGAAATCCTCATAGCACAGCCCAAGCCCAGAGACCAACTGCCACAGCCAACCCTGAGGGCCAGCCTGGGGTTGCTGGGCAGCTGGGAGCGGCTGGGAACCCTGGGAACTGGTCCCCTCGGTGCAAGGCAGCCTCTCTTGGGAAAGCAAGTCTGGAAGACTCTGGCGAGGAAGTTGGCACCGCCTCTTTCCCACCCACTAATGTGACCGAAGCAGAGCCCACAGCCCTGAACTTTAAGGGGCTGGCAGTCAGGGTCAACTCAGAAGACATAAGTCACAGAGCCTGCATGGCCTCAGTGACTCACCCAGCTCCTCGCTGGTCCCCAATGCCTCCCACACCACTGTGGATTTTCAGCAGTCAGAGGGCATTTTGCAAAAATTTCAGTTTGGGTTATACATAGCTTAAACATCCTCAACATTCTCAGAGTAGAATTCAAGCCCCACGTGACCTACAAGGGCCTGCTCGACCAGCCCCTGGCGCTCCCCTGAGCACACTCTGCGCTGCCCACCTGGGGCCCCTTGCTGGATCTCAAATACACTGAGCTCCAAGTCACCCCCAGGATTTTAGTACCCACTGTCCATATTCTTTAATTTTACCTCTTTTCATCCTTCTGGTCATGCCTAAAATCTCACTCCTTCAGAGGCCCCTGACCCCCTCCCACCCTAGACACACACAGAAGGTCCTAATTTCTTCACAGCACTTACTGCTCCCTGAAATTATCTCACTTGCTTCCTTCCCTGCTGTATTCTCTCTCTCCACTGGAATAGCAGCTTCCTGCAGGTGGCAAGGGACCCTGTCGGTTTTGTCCTGTGGGGATCCCAGAGCCAAAACAGAGCCTGGCACAGAGCGGGTGCATAACTAATGCTTCCTGAGTAAATGGCCATTTGTAAAGCTTGGCCCTGAGTGCCTGTGACCAGGGACACCACAGTTCCCACCCTCCCTCTTGCCCTTCCTTGCTTTGTTAACTTGTCACTTTTTACTATGCTTGCTGACCCCTCAGGAGATCTGAACTTTCAACCTTGAGCTGACTAGTTTGTGGAGACGATCTGCAGCCCTCACCACAGCCACATACTTCGGGACTGCTGTTCCCACTTTGGTGGGGGTTGGGAGGAGGAGGAGACAAGCCCCAGGGAGGGTAAAAAACGTCTAGAGGCAGAATTTGGGTGTGTACCTGCAACCTTTGATCTCTGGGCTCATCCCACTGCCCTCACGAGCATCCTCGGCAGGTGAACGGGGCACCATCATGCTCAAGGAGGAATACCTGATGGCCACACAACAGCCTCCAGGGGACGGATGGTCCTCAGGGGAAGCAGTGTGACCCCAGAAGACATTTCCTAGGGAGGTCACATGCCAGAGAGAACACCAGTGCCTGTGCACCAAGTATTCCAAGCCAACGCTTGGCGGCATCTTGACTAGGAAGCCAAGGCTCTGGGTGCAGTAGTTACCCTGGGGATCGACCTCCTTGGCCAGCTTGAGGGCGTCTGAGTTGGCCAGGTCCATGTTGGCGGGGGTGACGGCCAGGATCAGGCTGCTCTCCCGGCTGATGAACTGCAGGATCATTTCCTTGATCTGGTACTCGATGTCCGGGGGCTGGTCCCCGACAGGCACCTTGGTGATGCCCGGAAGGTCGATGAGGGTCAAGTTCAGCACTGCGGGGAGAGCAGAGGGGCAGAGCGTGGTCAGAACTTGGGGAAAGGAGGCACCCGACCCTGCAGCACCCCAGCTGGCTGATTGCCCCAGGGTCCCGGGCAATCAGGACTCAGACCTCAGGATTTCTCCTGGTGTGCCAAATGGGTCACATGCGTGGATGCCATACCCCTTCTAGGACCTCACCCCATGGATACCCTCAGGTGGGGGCCTGCTCTATTTAGATGATACACAGTTTTAAACTCAGGACAGTTCCATTTGCAGTTAAATAAGTTTCAGTTTAAACAGTTAAATAAGTTTCAGCCAATACCAAGGGAGCATTAAAAACACAAAGATGGTATTCTTTGTTTACTGATATGAAACACACTCAGATGTGTTCATACAAAAATAGGCAAAACTGATCTCAATTATATTATGCTACAATTTGAGCAAAACGAAGCTATTCACAGACATACACTAAACACACATATACTCATAATTGCTTAAGCTGGTATTCTAAATCATTTGAAAGGCATGAAATAGATTTGTAATACAGAGGGACAGGCTGGTTTCTCACTGCATACCCTTTTTTGTAACTTTTGACTCGTAAGCCAGGTGCAGGCATTATTCATTCAAAAATAAATTTAAGTTACTGACTGCATACTCTGGATGGACTGTATGGTGTGTGAATATATCTCAATACAATAAATTTAATGTGAAAACCCACTACAAGGAACCCATAGAGAGCAGTTCAGATACTCAAATATTCCCCAAGCGCCAGCTGAGCTGGTACCCCAGGCCTTGGGGTCAGAGGCTGCTCTGTTGAAAGGGTGCAGGGTTTTATAACCAAGACATTCGGTGTGGAAGTCCGGCTTTTGGCCCCTCTCAAGGAAGCAGAGGACTGGCTGTCTTGGGCCTCTGTCAATCTGTGGCCACCACTGCCTGGGAGCCAGGTGGCGGCTGCCCCCTCTCAAAGGGCCATCCAGCTGCCATTTGCTACTGTCCCCACCACTCCAGAGAATCTTCTCGTAATGTTTTTCCATAGAGCTCAGATCAATTTCTCTGTAGCTATCAAAGGTGGGGGGACAACAATCAAAAGGGCTGGAGGTGTGTGAAGAAAACCGGGAGGAGGCGTATTCTCATGAGAGTGGTTGCTCCTGCCAGGCTCGGTACGCGGAGTGGGCAGCTCCTGGGCCTCCCCGCGGCAGGTCCCAGCCGGGCGCCTACCATGTGGTGAGTAGACCCGCAGGTTGATGGGCACAGGGGAGATGCCTTTGTTGGTCCCCGTGACCCTGTCCGTCTCCGCTTCGATCTCCTGCCGGACTTCATCGAAGTCTGTAAACTTTTTGGACTTGCAGTGCAAAAACTCAGCATATTCTGAAAAGGGTGGAAAGAAGTTCAACATTAGAATGAGTGCTCTCTTCATTGGAAGTCAACGGAAAAGAGCTTTGAAACCCGGAAAGAGTGGGAAATCGGTCAGGGTCGCTCCAGGAATACGGGGCACGATGGATTCATCCATGGCAAGGACGGGTGGGAAGCTGCTCCTCAAGACTGAGTGCCCTTCCTGACCCAGGAGAACAAACTGGCAATGAGGCTGGGGGTGCAGCCTTCCTCTAACTACACAGCAGGACATGAGTCAAAAAAAATTTATTTACTGGAGCCACTGTAGAACAGTTTGGTGCTTCTCAGAAAGTTAAGTAGAGAATTAGCATGACCTAACAATCCCACTTCTAGATCTATTCGTTATATACTGATGAAGGGGTCAATTCAACAAGAAGATATAACAATTATAAATACATATGCACCTGATAGCAGAACCCCAAAATATATCAAGGAAATACTGACAGACTTGGAGGGAGAAATTGGCAGTTCTACGTTAACCAGTAAGAGATTTTAATACACCACTTTCAATAATGGATAGAACATTTAGTCAGAAGATCAATAAGGAAATACAGGACTTGAATGATACTCTAAACCAATTAGACCTAACAGACACATAGAAGACTGCAATGACAAACAACAAGTACAACATATATTCTTCTCAAGCGTGCATGATCATCCTCCAGGATAAACCATATCTTAGGTAACAAAATAAGTCTCAATAAATTTAAAATATATTGAAATCATACAAGGTATCTTCTCTGACCGCAAGAGAATGAAGCTAGAAATCAATAACAGAGAGCGAAATGGAAAATGCACAAATATTAAAATTAAACAACATATTCTTAAACAGCCAGTGGGTTAAAGTGGCTACCACAAGGGAAATTAGGAACTATCTTGAAGTCAGCGGCAACGAAAATACAGCATACCAAAACTTATAGGATGCAGCAGAGGCAGTGCTCAGAGAAAACTTTTAGCTCTAAATGCTTACATTAGAAAAGAGGAAAGATCTCAAATCAGACCTAACCTCGAAACTGGAAGACCTCGAAAAAGAAGAGCAAACTAAAGCCAAAGCAAGCAGAAGGAAGGAAATGATAATGGTTAGGGTGGAGATAAATGAAATAGAGAATGAAAAACGAATAACAGACCAACAAAATCTAAAGTTGGTTCTTTAAAAAGAACAATGAAATTGATAAACCTTTAGCAAGAATGCTGAAGGAAAAAAAGAGGACAGAAGCTAAAAATGAAAAGGGAGACACTACTACCGACCACATTGGAATAAAAAGGACTCTAAGAGGACACTATGCAACTGCTTGCCAACACGTTAGACAACCCAATGAAACGGACAAATTCCTAGAAACCACTGTGATGGTTAAGCTTCTGGTGTCCCCTTGTGATGATGCCCAGTTGTCTGGTCAGGCAAGCACTGGCCTGACCATTGCTGGAAGGATATTTTGTGGCTGGGTGATGAACTGTAAGGCTGATATATGAAATCGTCAGCCAGCTGACCACAGCTGTGCCCAATTACATTTAGGATCAACTAAGGGCAAATGAGATAATACAATCAGTTGAAGACCTAAGGAAGAAGAGAGGCATTTTCACTGCTTCTTCAGCCAGTAAGCCTCTCCTATGGAGTTCATCAAGACCCTCAAGTCAGAGCTGCCAGCTTCACAGACTGCTCTTATAGCTTTTGGACTCTTTCATTGCCACGGCTGTGTGAGACACCTTTATAGATCTCATATTTACAGGTATCTCCTATTGTTTCTGTTTCTCTAGAGAACCCTAACTAACACACTCACACAGATTACCTACACTGACCCAAGAAGAAAGAGACGATCTCGACATACCAATCGGAAATACAGAAACTGAAGCAGTCATCAAGAACCTCCCAACAAAGAAAGCCTCGGACCAGATAGCTTCACATCTGGTGAATTTTACCAAACATTTCAAGAAGAATTAACACCAATCCAGCTCAAATGCTTCCAAAAAATCGAAGAGGAGAGAATACTCCCTAATTCATTCTGAGACTGACTTCACCCTTATATCAAAGCCAGATAAAGACACCACAAGAAAATAAAATTACAGACCAATATCTCTTATGAACATAGGTGCAAAAGTCCTCCACAAAATACCAGCAAACCAAAGCCAACAGCACATTAAAATAATTACACACCATGATCAAGAGGGATTTATCCCAGGTGTGTGGGTTTGAAAGGATTATGTACCCTAGAAAAGTCATGTTTTAAGCTGGTCCATTTTGTGGAGGCAGCCATTTCTTTTCATCCCTATTCAGTCCTGTTGGCTGGAAACTTGATTAGATTATTTCCACAGAGATGCGGCTCACCCAATTGTGGGTATTAACCTTTAATTAAAGGGAGATATGATGCCACACATTCCAGGTGGGTCTTGATTACGTTACTGGGATCCTTTAGAAGAGGAAGCGTTTTTTGAAAAAGCTTGAGAACCCCAGAGCCCAGGCAGCCAGAGACCTTTGGAGATGAAGAAGGAACATGCCCCCAGGGGAACTTCATGAAGCAAGAAGCCTGGAGAGAATACGTTGCCATATTTGCCATGTGCCTTTCCAGCTGAGAGAGAAACCTGAACATCATCAGCCTTCCTTGAGTGAAGGTAACCTCTTGTTGGTGCCTTAAATTTGGACAGTTTTACAGACTTGCTTTAATTTGGACATTTTTCACAGAACTATAAACTTGCAACTTAATAAATTCTCCCTTTTAAAAGCCATTCTGTTTCTGGTATATTGCATTCCAGCAGCTAGCAAACTAGAACACCAGGTAAGCAAGGGTGGTTTAACATAACAGTATCAATTAACATAATACAGCATATTAATAGAATAAAGGTGAAAAGACACATGATCATTTCAAATGATGAAAAAATGTCATATGACAATAGCCAGCATCCCTTCTTGATAACAAACACCATGTTGAGTGAAATAATTCAGACACACAAAAAAAGGACATAGATTATATGACCTCAGTGATATGAAATAATTAGAATAAGTAAACTCACAGAGGCACAACCTGCAATACAGGTTGCCAGGGGAAGGGGCTGAGTGGGGAACATGGAGTTAAGACTGAAAAGGCAGAGTTTCTATTTGGGGTGATGGAAATGTTTTGGCAACAGATGGTGGTGAAGGGAGCACAGCCTCATGAATGTAATCAACAGGACCGAATGATCTATTTGAATGTGGTTAAAAGGGGCTGTATATATGATAACAGACTAAAAAATTTCTTTAATTCCATGGAACTGCACAACACGAACAGCGACCCCTAAGTGAACCCGTGGACTATAGTTACTAGTACAATTATAAACTGTGCTGTCATCAATCGTGACAAATGCCCCTGACCAGTGCAAAGTGCTAATAAGCTGGTGCACGGGAACCACCCTGTATTTTGTATATCATTGTTCCGTAAACCCACAACTTCTCAAATAAAAATAAAAAGAAGAAGAAGAAGAAGAAGGAAAGAGAACTAGCACCTGTTAAGCAACGCCATAAAAAAAGTGGCACATACATTTATACAAAGAGGAATATTACTCAGCTGTGAAAAGGAGTGAGGCCCTGATGCACGTGACAACACAGGTGAGCCTTCAAGACATCATGTTGAGTGAATTAAACCAGACACAAAAGGACAACGATGGTATGACCTCACTTATATGAAATAACGAGAACATGAAAAGTCATAGTCAGATATTAGAATACAGTTTTCCCAGGGGGCGGGAAGGGGGTGTGGTGGTGAGGGAATAGGGGGTTAATGCTTAACTGGTAAACAGTTTCTGTCATGGGCAAGGACACCTTTCGGTAAAGGATGGTGGTAAAGGTAGCACGACACTGCGAATGTAATTAACACCGACTTGTAATTTGAAAGTGGTCAAAATGGGAAATTTTAGGTTATATATATATATACCCAGAATAAAAAAGAAAACAGAACTGTACAACACAGTGAATCTTAATGGAAATTCTCGACTATAGTTACCAGTATAATGATAAAAATATTATCTCATCGATGCAAACAAAAGTACTACACTAATGCAAAGTGTTGATAATAGAGAAAGTTGTGTTAGGGGCAGGAGTGAGATAATAAAGGGACTCTGTACTTTCTACACGGGTTTTCTATAAACTTAACAACTTCTCTAATAAAACAAAAAAAATAAACCAACTGCTGGGTTGTGACCGGTGTTTCCTCTTCCTTTTTTTTTTTTTTTTTTTTTTTGATGAACAGACAGAAGCGGAAATTCCGGCACACATCGCCCAGAGGGAGTGTTAAGCACGTTTGATGAAGCTTCCGCTTTCGGGCGACACATGTGACCGAATCCCAGGTCACTGCGAACAGCCTCTGCCACTGCAGGGCACGTCCTGGTGGAACCGGGAGCCACCAGGGCCCTCCAGCTCTGAGAGCTCCCTGCCTGCAAGCCCAAAGGACACGTGTGTTCCTTCTTCTCCACAGCACCCCACGATGTGGGGACCAGGGCGACCTGGAGGTCTCCACAAAGTCATCTCACTGACCTCCTGCCCCGCTGGCTGGCTCAGGAGGCCCCTGCCTAGACAGGAGCGCTTCAGGAGATGGGCTTTCTGGGAAGGGCCAGCCTTCCCAGGAACCAGAGTTCACAGTGGGCTGAGAGTGCGGCCCCGAATGCCCAGGAGCATCTGGTTGAAACTCAGGAGACCAGACAGATTCCACAGACCCCTCTATCCCTCCTGAGCCCAAGGTATCTAAAAGGCTGAGATGAAGGGGCAGCAAACAGAAGGCTGGGCTGGGCTTATCAAGCTGGAGGAATCAACGCCTAAAGCTCACCACCTCACACACCCCAGAATGGCTATTATGGAAAAAAAACAAAAACAGAAAATAACAAGTGATGGTGAGGATGCAGAGAAAGAAATAGGAACCTTGGTATATTGTTGGGGGGAACATGAAATGGTACAGGTTCAGAGGAAAACAGCTTGGCAGCTCCTCAAAAAGTTATGTATAGGATTACCATACAACCTGGCAATCCCACTTCTGGGTATATAGCCCCCAAAACCCTAAGCAGGGACTCAGACACTTGGATACCAGTGTTCATTGTGGCACTATTCACAGTAGCCAAAAGGTAGAAGCACCCCAAGTGTCCACCAAGAGAAGAATGGACATACGAGATGTGGTCTACCCACACGACAGAGTGTTACTTGGCTGTACAAAGGAATGAAGGCACGTCTCTCTTGGGCATGCCCACACTAACCCCCTAAGGTGTACCTTCTCTTCCATAAATTTTCCTTAAAAAAAAAAAAAGCAATGACGTTCTGAACCAGGCTGTACATGGATGAATCTCGAAAACATCACACTGAGTGAAATATGCCAGACAAAAAGGGAAAGATACCATATGATTCCACGTGGATGAAAGAGCTAAAATATGCAAACTCATGGAGACAGAACGAGCACAGGCCACCAGCAGAGAGGAGGACAGAGGGACTGGAGAGTTAAAGTACACTGGTCCAGAATGTCTTTTGGGGGTGGTGGGAAAGTTCTGGCCCTGGACGATGGGGACTGACAAGGTGGTGAACCCCACTGAACCGCGTGCTCGGGAGTGTGGCAGATGAGAAGGTCCAGGCCGTACACAGGGTCCTGTACTTCAGAAAGGGAGAGACTACGGAGAAAATAACAAATGCAATTCACTATGCAAGACTGGAACTATAGAGAGGAGAAAAGGCCTAAAGGACGTCATTGAGACATGTGAACAAACTGGAACACAGACTACAAGCTCTGTATCAGTGTCACACTGCTGGACGCGACTACTGCACTTGAAGTGGGGACCTAAGTGAGCCTCCTTGTTCCTAGGAAATGTACATGGAAGTATTAAGTGTTCAAGGAGCATGAAATATACAGCCTACTCTCAAATGTTTACAAAGCAGAGACAGACGGACAGCTGGATGGTCAGATACATGGAATGATTCTGCATACATGACAAAATGTTAAAGTTGGTGGACCTGGGTATCTTGGGGGGAGCGGGAGGATATGTTGCTGTTCTTTGGCATGGGATTTGTATTTTTGCAACTGTCCTGTAAGTTTGGAAGTGTTTCGAAATAAAAAGTGAAAAACAAATAGAAAAAACCCGCAGCATGTGATAAAGCAAATGCAAAACACGTCCAGCACACAGCGTGGGTGGTGAGCCTCCGCGTGCAATTCCTCACCTTTCCCGACCGTTTCCGTGTGTAAAGTGAGCTGCTGGGGGAAGGGGCCACAAGGCTCAGCGACACAGTCCCTGCACTGACGCTAAAGGAAGAGGAAGTCGGTCAGGCTGGAAACAGGCCAAAGAACTGGGCCATCACAGAGATGAAAGGCATTCACGGCTGTGCTTGTCACAGTGAAAAGTGGATATAACCTAAATGTCCACCAGGAGGAGAGCTGGTCACATAAATCATTGCCCTGGGAGCCCACAGGCTGCCTCAGAAGAAAGGGTGCAAAGGCACCCCTGATGACACAGAGGCCTGGCAGGTCTAGAATTTCTACCCAAAATGCATGCAAGGGGGGTGGTGTCCATCCTCTCACCATAATCTAACAAACTACGGCCAACATTCAGCCCCTGCTCACTCTGGCCAGGCCCTGCGTGTGGTTCCACTTGCACCATCACAGCCTGTTTCACGGGGGAAACCGAGGCTCAGAGACGCTTGGCTCAGAGACCCAAGTTCAGTGACAGAGCTGGGATTTGGGACTTGGATAATCTGGCTCCAGACAGTGGCTCTCAAGTCAGATGCCAGCTGGCCTTTACGAGGATCAGTCCCTCTCTGCACCTCTGCTGAGGAACCAGAGTTCACAGTGGGCTGAGAGTGCGGCCCCGAATGCCCAGGAGCATCTGGTTGAAACTCAGGAGACCAGGACACTGGCCCCTCTTCTCCCCCCCACCCCCAACTATCAGCTCATCCAGCTCCCAGGGGCAGTTACGCTCTGGCCCTCCAGAGGGACAGGAGGAAACACTTGGCCCCTTTTCCTGCAGTAGTCACTAAAATTGGAACATCTCCCCCCACCTCACCCCCCAGCCCACCACAGCCAACTTCAGTTCTCTTCCTGCCCCGGGCCCCAGGCTCAATGCCAGTAAGATGTATCCCCATTGAAGGGGTAGAGAGGGTCAGGACACTGGAAGGTCCAACCCCACCTTCTCCTCTTTTAGGCTGCCTCTTCCAGGGAGCCTTCCCCGACTCCCCCCAACCTCCACTTCCTCCTGCATCTCAGGACCTCCCCCACCCCTCAGTCAAAACCAGGTCACCCTGGATCTTGTCTATGGAGATAGAAACTACCCACCATGGTGCCCCAGAGCCCTGCATGTTGTGATGTTCTGAGCTCTATCTCTGCGGCCAAAAGGCACACCCAGGCTGTAGTTTCCCCATCTACAAAAGGGGTGTCACCACTGGACTGCTGTAGGACTCAACGAGCCAACACCTGTGCACCGCTGTGATCGGGCTCACAGAGGCCTGTCATTCCTCAACTTGCACAGGAGGGAGCCCAGAGAGGGCAAGCTGTGCTCACCAGCCACACAGCTCTCCATTCCCCTCACACACACTCCCTCCTCTACAGCTCCCCAACCCTGACCCTACACCACCCCAACCATGCCTTCCTTCCTTCAGTACTCTCTCCCATCTCCTGTCCTGCCTACTTACACCATTCAACCCAAGGGCAAGGGCTTGGCTGGTCTGGGGCCCATCTTCCAAGAGGCACTCGAGGCACCTGTGTTGAACAAATGCTACTTCCCCAGCTGAGCAGCAGCCCTCCATGAGGAAGCTGCCGTGCCAGCTGCAGCAGGGCTGGCAGAGGTCAGGGGTGGGGGCAGGCCACGGTGAGGGAGCCAAGGTGCACAGAGATGGTCTGCCCAGCCTGGTCACACTACTGGCCCTGGGTGCACTGTGGGGAGCCAGGACTGGGCCAGGCGTGATCCCCAAGCTGAGCTCTGGACCACACATGCCTCCCTCCCAGCCCAGATGTCCACAGAGGCTGGGAAGTGGCAGCGGCAGGGAAGGCGGCAGTGTCATTCTGTTTTCTCCCTTCAGGGGTTCTCCCACTCTCTGCCAAGCTGGTCACGTGAGTGATGGGTGAGGATGTGGAGGAGGTGGGAGCCAGAAAGCCAGGGCTTCTTCAATAGGAGGGTCAGAGAACAGCCGAGCCCTTGCACCCTGCTCTGTGCACAAGGGAAGGGCTGGGGCAGCTGCCGAGGACATCCCTCCCCACCTGCCTTCTTTACTGGGCTCTTTGGCACTCCGAAAGCACAGGCCGGATTGCAGGACTCCACACCAAGATTAAGAAGCTTACACCAGGTCTGCTCTCCCCAACAGCAGTGACTTCCTCTTCCCTTAGCCCTAGGGAATTCCAAGGCTTCACCACAACCTGTAGGGCCCTACAAAAATCTCCTTCCCACAATGCCTGACTTAGCTCACCCCCCTACAGTCCAAAGGCAAACCTTTCCACACCCTCGACCTCTCCCTTCCTCACCATCCCCTAAACACCCACCCACTGCCTTCTAACATCATTCTCCTGCTTGTCCTCATTTTCTCTGCCCCTCACTAGAATGTCCACCCCACAGGGTGGGGCCCTTTACCTGTGGTGTTCCCTTTGCATCTCTGGGGCTTCTGCAGAGCACACAGTAGGGGCTTGGCAGTGACGTGCACAGCTGAGTGACTGCAGCAGAGAGGAGGTACAGTCCCTGGCTTCAGTATCTGTGAGGAATCCAATCCCCCACCAAGGCGACAGCACAAAACACTTGGGAAGCTGAGCGGGGCTGCGATCTGGTAGGGACCCCTGCTGCCCACCCCCCAGCACCCTCCTTCCAGGCACTTCCTGACGACATGGGGCCAGGCTGGCCCTGAGTGGGGCTCCGGGGCCCCAGCAGGAAGCAAGGTCGGCTAGGTTCCTGGTCCTGGAGGGGAAGGCAGACCCTGCTGCATAAGCGCGGGTCACGGCAGAGTGGGGCAGTGCCTGCAGGTGCGCAGAGAGAAGAGCTCAGATGTCAGCCACCAGGAGCGCCCCCCCAACCAGCATCAGCCCCGGGAGGCTGCCCAGCAGCACCCCCTGCCCATCTCTCAGAAGAGAAGCCCTTTTCCAATGCCCTGCAGATACTCTCAGTGGGGAGGGTGGAGGGGAGCAGGACAAGGCCAGGCAGCCTGGGGAAGCCCTGTCTCAGCCTCAGTTTCCCACATGGAACATAGCTGCACAACAGAGAAAACAGAGACAAGGAGGCACGTAGCCCTGTCCACGCCAGACACCTGGAGGGGGCATTTTTAAGGATCCATTGACTCAAGGAGGCTGGCCCTGAGCTGAGCTGGGCCCCTCCACCAGCTGGATTCCTCCCTCTCCTCCCCTAGAAGCCCAGGCCGAGCCTCAGCATCCCGGAGCTGGGTGACTTCCCCACTGCCAGAGCCCCTCCCCAGCTGCAGGGAGCGCTGGGAACCCAGACCAGCTTCCTTGTTTGCAGATGCCAAAGCCGGTTCTGGCAGGCCCTGGGCATTTCAGCAGCCACCCGGCCCCCACCAGCACAGAGCGAGCCTTCCCTGCCGCCACCCACCCAGCGCTGGGGTCCTGGTACCCACAGACCCTGGGAAAAACAAGCCTTTTGGCAGAGGGGGCTGGCGTAGCAGGCTCTGGCCTCAGTTTCCTCACATCTCCCTCCTCAGAGGGTGACAAGGAGGACGAGCTGGCATGAGGGGAATCCTCAGGAGTGGGCCATGTGCCTGCCAGGGACAAAGATTTTCTGCAGCGGCCACAAGTGCGCGCAGCCTTGTGGGAGAAAAGACAGGAGAGGAGGCAAGAGCCACACAGGCGGCCCAGCTCCATCCCCGAGGGCAGCCAGCATTTCACTCCCAGAGCCTGCAGCAGCCTCTGTGAAACCTCTCTCTCTCACATGCGCACCTTTCAGCCACACAAACTGTGTGTGTTTCCTGGGTCCCGGCCTTACCACACTGCTCCCCTGCCTAAACACCCTTCCCTAGCCTCCAAGCCTGTTCTGCTTCCCTGGGGGGAGGTCACAGCCTTTGAAAGGCCTTCTTTGACCCCCTCCATCAGCCCAGAGGCCCTGCTGGCCCTGCTTAGGCAGTGTGGGCAGGCCCTGGGGTCCAGCAAGCCCTCCCAGGACGTCTGCCATCAAATGAAGGAATGAAACGGGCCCTTATCCAGACATGGCCCTGCCAGCCCCCCAGGCCCCTTTCCGCCCAGGGCCTAGCTGGGGTCAGCGAGTGGACAGGCAGTTTCCTTCTGGAGGGCTTCTGCTCTCTCCCTAGGACCCACCTGGTTTTCCAGCCTTCTTGAGGTCCTGGCTCCTCAGGGAGGCCCCAGCACCAGTCCTTGGGGTCCGGCAGCCCCCTGCCCAGTCACCCACACTCACGTCCTGCTGCCAGTCTCTCAGGTCAAGAACCTGAGCCACAAGACAGCATGGCCTGGTTTGGTCACTGCTTCCCCTACCCGCCAAGGAGCAGTTACAAAGAATCAGGGGCTGCAGCCTAGGGGTACACTGCCCTACCACCCCAAAACAGGACCCCCCTGAGCTGACCAGCAAATCCCCCACTGCGGATGTACCCCCGGCCCCCAGAGGTGTCACAGAAGGGGGCCACAAGGTACACACCGCCACCTCCCAGGCACGCACCAGGTAGCAGCACCTCTCAGACAGGCTGGGTCCCCTCAGGCCTGGCCTCCCGCAGGGTCTCCAAGTCCTCAGTCCCTACCCCATACAGACAGGTCACATGCCTGCTGGCCTCTTCCAAGGATGGTGAAACAGGGCGGGGGCGGGGGGGGGTCTTCTGCCGAGAAAACGCGCCTTCACCAGCCCCTCCACCAGAAGAGAGTGAACCAGACAGTACGAGGTGCTTCGGGGAGCGCTGCAAGAAGAGGGGGAGCCTCCGGGTGTGGCTCCCTGGGTTCCAGGCTCCAGCCCTTCCCTCCACAACAAAATTTCCCCACAAACAAAACAGGACCACGCAGAGTCCTGCACTGGGGCCGCTCTGAGGTGCGCTCCAACCCCACAGGCCCAGCTTGGGGGACTAGGGCATTGCATGGAGGGGCTCGGCCCTGCAGCTTCTCCCAGGGTCTCCCCGGCCCTGTTCCCACCTCTGCAAAGAGTGGAGCCACCAGGCTGACTCCCAGCAGCAGGAAGACGGGCTCCACCGTCCCCAGACCTGGTCCTGGCAGGAAGGCTGGGAGGAAGGGCTCAGCACAGCCACCTATGGGAAACCCTGAGAACCACACAGCTCAACAGGCTCCATTCACATGGGACTTTTCAGAGCCTTTAGCAGACCAGGAAGGGAGCACAGTACTTCCCACACTCGTGAGGCCCTGAAGCCCCCCCGAAGCCTTGAGCTCCTCCCAGTTGGGGACACATTGCCATGGGGGATGCTGACAGCTCAGCTGGCACTCCAGCTGGTCCCTGGCTATCTTATTTCTCCTCCGAGCTGAGGTTTCCTCACAAAGAGCCCAGACTGCCCGAGTACACAAGGTTTTAGAGAAGGGGTAGGTGCTGGGTAAAAACATCCCACCGGGGGAGCAGGGCTGAGGTGCTGAGCCAAGACTTATCGAGCACCTGCTACATGCCAGGCCCTGTGCTGGTCAAAGAGATCAATGTCCCTGCCCGCGAGGCACTGACATTCTAGTAGGGAAAGGGCCACGCCACGTAACGTGGGCTGAGGAGGAAGGGAGCACATGGCCGGCGGGCACAGGGTGGGGGAGGCGGCCGTGGGGAGTGGGCCCTGGTGGGTGGGCAGCAGGGAGGTGTCCCAGGCAAGAAGGACCGTGAGTGTAAAGGCTCAGAGGCGGGACAAACATGCTGGGCTTGCATGATGGGAGGGAGATTGTGGCCGAGGCCAGGCCAAGGCGGGGAGGCCCCAGAGGTTGGCAAGGCCCCAGCAAGCAGGCCAGGAAGCCTCAAGCAGGAGGTGGAACTGTCCTCCGAAGACAGGGAGCCCTGGGGCCAGGAACTGAAATCACCTCTCCGGCTCCTCCTGAGCACAAGGATGGGCTTGGGATGCCTGTGCTGTCCCCACTCCACACCAGCAAGTCCCTGGTGCCGGGGTTGACAAGGCCCAGGGCCTGGGGAGCGGCGGGGTTCACCCACAGGCCACCACACTTCCTGGTGGCAGCAGTCATAGGTAATATTTAAACTAAGCCGGTTAAAAGTAACAGCTACCCAGACCGGTCTGAACAGGAGCAGCCCTGAAAGGATCATGTGGTGTCCCAGCAATCCCAGGGAGGCCGAGGCCCAGCGTCAGGGTCATGACTCTGGACTCTGGGCTCCACAGGAGGAGGCTGCCATGCTGGGACCAAGGGGGGCACCATGGCCACAGGGGGAAAACCACTGTCACCCCATTTCACAGATGAGAAAACAGAGGCCCAGAGGGAGGCACTCACCTGGGATCCTGGCCAGTAAAAGCAGACAGCCGGCTGGCACCCATGACCTTTACCCAAGGCTTTCCTGTCCAAGAACCAGGCTCAGTGAAATCCCAACTACTTGGAGCAATCAATGCAGCCCAGCATAGCACCCCACAAGCCCCAGCAATCAGAGTCTCCCACCCTGCACTCACGTCCTACTTCCCCTTAGCAAGGCGTCCCATCTTCCCCTGCCCACCCACCTCTGCTGTTTGTGCTCCCACCAGGGCTTCCTGCTGGACTCCCCCAACACCTAGCAGCCAGCAAGCAGGCCACTCCTACACCCCCCCAGGCCAGCCCCTATCCCACCACCCGGTGCCATGACCACCTCTCCCTGGCCTCCCCACCTGCCCCTGCCTAGAATGTTCTCCTGGGCCCCTGGCCCCAAGGTAGATGGAGATCTGATGCCTGTTATGCTCTCCCACAACCCCCGTGCTTTCTCCTCTCGGCACCCCCAGGGCGGCCCCAGCTGCCTCCCCCCGACGAGGCAGGAAGGCATTCATCTGGAGCAGTGAGAGACTGGAAATGTCGGGTCAGGTGGGAAGAAGGGTGATACGAGGCCGGGCACTCTAACACCCCTGAGCACCTGGCCAACCCCCCACACCCAACAGCAAGTCCTGGTGGCACACCCTTGGGAAAATACCCAGGATCCAACTATGTGTCCATCTCCACGTGGCCACCCCAGTGCCAGCTGCCCCCACCATGCACTGGGGTACCTGTCCCTGCCTCCGCCCTGGCCCCTGTGCCCTCTCTAGCAGGAGTCACACGGACCTGGTCAAGCCCCATCTCAGCCTAAGGCCATACTCCCCAAGAGTGGCTAAGAAGCACAGATCTAGCTTTAAGGCTGACCATCCCTTGGGTTCCCAGGCAAGTAGCTTCAACTCTTGAGGCCTTGTCCTTTAAAGTGGGAACAACAGGAATGAAGATTTTACTGCTAACCCAGGCCAGGCCCTGGGCAGAGCTATGCACCCTCAATCCTACCCTCGGTGCCTGGATGGGCCTACACACGTCACATGCCATCCCCCGAGGGGAATTTCAGTTCCTCTGGGCACTGCTGCCTGGGGATCTTCATGCAAGCCCCTCTCTGCCAGGAAGGGTGCCCCTCCGCCTGTTACATCCCAACACACCTGCCAGCCTCAGCTGGGAGATCATGTCCTCAGAAGCCTGGATGCCTCACCCCTTGGACACAGTGAGTGGGACTGGCCCCCCACCTGCGCACGCCCATTCTCTGAAGGCAGGGCCTGCTGGGCCCCCACCATCTCAACCCCAGCCCCACACTGAAAGGCATGCTGGGCAGGCAGCCAAGGGGTGGCCTCCTGTCACGACATGACTGCGCGAACTTTTAGCGCAGGAAGCCGGCTGGTCACCAAGTAGGCAGTTTTAGGACACCCTGTTTGGCGGGTGGGCCAGGTGCCATTGCCAAGCACAGGTACTGAGATAATGTGATTTTCTCGGAGACCGACAGAGGTGGGGCTACAATTGTCATCACTGTCCCAACAGGGGAGGAGCCTGGTACCTCGCTAGGGCCCAGTCCAGGAGCCCGGATTCAAACTTGGGCAGTCTTGACTCCTAGCCCCAAACTATGAGGGCAGAGGTTTCCCTGGTGTGGACAGGGGCTAGACACAGCACCTGGGGCCTAATCAACAATGCAGATTCTCAGCCTCTCAGCCCCTCACTTCCCCACCCCCCACCCCCTCCCCTCCACAGCCTCCACACTCCTACTGAAAACTATGGCCCACCTAGCTCCCAACTCAGAGGATCTGCAGAAACCTCTGAAAACAAGGCCCCACCATGGCCCCTTCCATGACTGGACACCGGAACCCTATTGGAGCATCCATGGCATGTGACACTCATGAGAGCACAAAGAGGAGAGCCAATCAGCCATCACTTCTTGGTGGAATCAGGCACCCCCACCCCCGCCCCTGCAGTTGGGCTGGGCAGTCAGGAGGGCAAGGGCAGTGCACATGGCTGGCAGCTGAGACCTGGCTCTGAAGTCGGTCCACCTGGTGGCATGTCCCGGACAGGCTGGGAGGGTGGGTAACCCAGCTCAGCCTCAATTACCACATCTGCAAAATGGGGAGGTGTCAGTGGCCTCCCCAGTGATGGGATTTAACAGGGCCCTCTGGGGAGGCTGGCATGCATCCCACAGTGGGCCCCACAGGAAGAGGCCAGGATGCTCGAGGGAGCCCAGGAGGGTTTCAGGCAGGGACAAATGCCCATACCAGGTCATTCTTGGATGGGAAGAACATAAGTGAATCGAAGCCAAAGGTTGGGTCTCTTCCCAGAGCCAATATCATAATGAAAAAGTGATGGGGAGTGCTGCTCTAGTTAAGAGAAAGGACACCTGACCAGGCAGTGTGCACTGCACAGAAAGAGCAGCTGCAAAACCTGCCAGAGAAGGTGTCTGAGGTTGTCCAGGAAGCATGTGACTATGGGCTGGGTGTTTGAGAATATTCTGGAATGATTCATTTCCTTGGGTGTAATTCGGCATGGTTCCTGTGACAGAGGAAGGACACTGTCCTTATTTCACTGAAGCATTTAGGGCTCAGCTGTCACCACGTCTGCCCCAGATTTCAAAAGGTTCAGTAAGATGTGCCATCCCTGATATAGACAGAGAACACGGCAGCCTGGAGGGCCACAGTCGTTGCCTGTCGTGTGGATACGCGGTGTCACAGAACTGTGCTTCAACTTCCCTACACACGTGGGAATCGCGTGTTCAACCCAAACTACAGCCCAGGACCCGGGATTTCCGCCTCTGCCCCCGGCTCCTCCGGGAACCCCCGGCCAGGTGCTGCTGGAGCTGGAGTCCCACCCGCCCCGACGGCAGGCCGCCCTCGTACCTGTTTTTGAGAAGATGAGCTGCAGGATGAGAGGCCGCCGGGTTACGATGCCTGACCCGCGGGGGAGGAAGTCTCTGTGAGGGGAAAGGAAGAGCGGTTACTCATGCGTCTGGCTGGCGGGGCAGGAAGTGTGACCACAGGCAGCGGGGCCACCCTCTTGCTGTTTGGGCAATCTCAGCAGACACCAACCCCGGCCGGGGACCGGGCAGCAATCTAGCCTCAGAGGGTCCCCCGGGGAGACGACTTGATGGAAGGGGGGTGGAAACAGACTTGCTTCCATCTGGCTGGCTGTGCCCCTGGCTGCTCTGACAGCTCGGACCCAGCTCATCCAGAAGGCCCTTTCCTTCACAAACATCTTGGCCATCTCCCCCAGAATAAAATGAGATCAGTATTTTTTTATACATGTATTTTTTTTAATTAATATAATCCTTTCCAGAGCAATGAAAACGCTCTAAAATGACTGTGGCAATGAATGCACAACTCTACAATTATACTAAGAGCCACTGATGGTAAAAAATAAAAATAAAAACATAATAATATAATGCCATACATATGATATAAAAACAGAATTAAAGGAAAGTCATTGGGAACAAACTATGCTGTATCTCGTATTCAGAAAAGAAAATCTACATTGGCAGAAAGCAGACGGGTGGTGACTGGGGGCTGGGAACGGGGACGGACTGTGAACGGACGAGAGGAAGTGCTCTGCAGTGATGGAAACGTCGTAAAAATGGACGGTGGAGATATGTGCACTATTCTGTAAATTTACTAAAACACAATGAATTTGAAATGGGTGAGTTTCAGAGCATGTAAATTATGACTCAATGAAGCCCTCTAATGACACAACCTCATTATTTTATTATGTAAATACTCGGCACAACCACTCTAGAAGATGTGAGGAAGTAGTGTGCACTGACTGAATACACCCAGATGCAGGGAACGGACGAGGCCCAGAAGCCACTCCGCCCCACAAGAAAGGAAACCTTAAGAACCGGCCAGTCCAGTCTAGCAGAGCCACGCAAAAGACTCCTTGTTATTCTACGTAAAATGGAGCAAGTTTCCAGGCTGAGGGAATTTCAGGAAGGGCTCGCACCCGGATGAACATCCGGATTGTCTAACGTCTGTGCACGACGCAGGGCGGCTGGTACCAGGCGGTGTGCTGTCCCAGGGCGGCTGGTACCGGGCGGGGTGCTGTCCCAGGGTGGCTGGTACCGGGTGGTGTGCTGTCCCAGTCGCAGGTCCCTGACCAAGTGCCGCCGGGGCAGCCTGCCCAGCACCGTGAGAACCCCAGTGCCTCAGGGGGTGCCCTATCCAGATTAGGATCCCCTGGTGGGCCATGGAGGGTGCCACCTGGGCTAAGTGTTGGAATCCTGGGGACGTGTTGGACCAGTGGGCAGACTGAGGGTGGAGGCCGCCCCGTCACACGCCCCACCTGGCACAACTCTTGTACCCGGGCCTACTGGTCACTGGGCCATGTTTAGACAGCGGTGCCAGCATGAGCAGGGCAGGGGGCCGAAAGAGAAGGACCCGCAGGGAAGAACTGACAGGGGTCCAGTTGGGGGGGGGGGGGGTCCGGCCATGATGATGAGGCTGCTTGTCACATTCTTGAAAGCAAGGCTGCCCCATGGGGGTTAAGAGACAGACAGGTTATATGAGTGTATGCTAATCACAACCCTCTGGTTGCCACGAGGGCAAGAATGGGAGCTGCAGCCAGGAAAGAGCCATCTGCGGGGTCCAGGAGGGGGGACTGGGGCAGGGTGGCAGGAACACAGAGGACATAGACAGACCCTGCACAGAGCTGAGGGTGGTTCAGGAGGTTTAGGAGGGTGACAGCTGTGACCTGGGGAAGGACCAGAGGGAGAAGAGCGGGAGAGGAACTGAGCAAAGGCAGAGACAGCCTGGAGAATCCACGCGAGCCCCAGGGGGCGGCACAGCCAGACCCCCATGCCCCGAGTACAACGGGTCATGTGTGCTCCTGAGAGCCCGGGGTACAAGCGCTGCATCTGACGCTGACACTCGGAGTTGGCCCATCATTCCCATTTGGCAGACTAAGGTCACACACTCGTTCCCTCCAGACTGGGTGGAGGTGCTGGGGCCACAGACGCACACAGTGTGATGGGCACAAGGGGCCGGGGCAGCCAAGAAGACACACTGCGGCAGTGAGCAGGTTTGGGGGCTAGGAAGAAACGGACCAAGAGGGCACAAGCCTCTGGCAATCTGGAGACTGGGGGATCCCTGCAGGGCAGACAGCGAGGAGGTGGGCACCGTCACTTGGCCCAAGGCAGCTTCACTTCCTCCCTCTAGATGGCATCTGTGTCCCAAGTGCCCTGCCAGGTACTGGGGTCCATCACATGGGGGCCCCTGCTTTGTTGAACTGTGACATTCGGGCCTGTCTGCTCTGGGCATTACCAATGAAGCTGCTGTGAACATGCCTGCGTGCACCCTTCTGGGGCCATGTGCCCTCGTTTCTCTTGCTGAGTCATGGTGGGTGGCCTTAGACTTTAACAGGCAAAACTAGTCTAAGGTGATAGAAATCAGAGCAGCTGATTCCCCGGGGGAATTGACCGCAAAGGAAACTTTCCGCAATGACAGTTCTCTACCTTGATCTGTCTGGTAGTTACGAGAATTCATTCATAAAACACCACCACCACCAACGTGTGTACTTCAGATTTATGAGATTTACTGTATCTAAGTTAAAATCTTAATAGAAGGTCACAAATACTAACAAATTCAGGAGGACATGCGTGTGGAGATAAAAATATAAAAAATGAACACACTGTTAAATCTGTCCATGGATTATAATCTTATTAGTTTCCCAATAATAACAGCTCAGGTCTAAAGAACTCGAAAGCCTGTCAACGGGGGTCTCGGAGATTCACTGCACATTCTCAAACATCTTTCTGCAGCATGCATGTGGATTACTGGGTCCAAAACATTACTTTAAAAAGCGAAAGCAAAAGAAAAAAGATAAAATGACATTAAAAAGCACAACCAACAGCTATGGAGCACACGCTGTACCAGGCCCAGGGCAGAGAACCTTCTGCAGATCAGCCCATTTGGCCTTGACGAAAGCCCCCAGGACCCGGATGTTAGCTCCAACTCCTGGGGGCAGCTGAGGCCCCAGACCTGACCCCTCAGGCCACCAGCAGCTGGGTAGGAGCCGCGGGCGGCTGCCCAGACCAATGAGGCTTTGCACAGCCGGCGTCTGCACGGGCTGCACTGTGACAGCTCTGGGCCCGGCTGTGGTGCCAGGCACTGTGGGAACAATGGTGATGCCACAGAAGCCACCAAAGTCCAGCAAAGAACAACAGACAATCGGAGCCTTGGAGGACCAGGAGCGTGCGGGTGGTGCCCAAGAAAAGCCAGAAAGCGCTGGGGGCAGGCAGGAGAGGCCATCTGGGGGGGCTGGGGGTGGCGGTGGGGAGGGGAGCTGAGGGGACAGCTGGACCAAGGGGCCCAGAGAGGCCTGGGCAGAGGAGCGCGCACCCTGGGCCTTCCGGCGTGGGAGGAAGCTGCCCCCCAAGTACCTCTGCCCAGAACCCTGACTGTCCACTTATCTGGAAGCCACGGTCAGGCCTTGGCCATCTGCTTCCTCTTCCCTGCCCCCCAGCTCCACGGGTCACCCAGGACCCTCCTGGGACAGGAGCTGCCAGCCCCTCACCTCCTTCCAAATGGCAGCCAGGTTGCCTGAGAGGGCAGCCTCTTGGCTCCACGACCTTGGCTGGCCTCTCTGCCTCTCCAGTCTGTTTCTGGGGCACCAGACAGGGCCGCTCCACCTCCCGTGGAGGTAAGGAAGGGCGGACCCGGTGGGCAGAGAGCTGCTTGGACTGGTCCCAGTTCTAGTCCCCTCTCTGCCCTCCATTCCCTCCGCAGCACGAGCACACTCTTGTCTGCACCCCGCCCCCCCATCTGGGTACTAGGTCCCCAGTACCCAGAACACGGGCCAAGCACACAGCAGGCACTCAGTAAGTGTTCACTATAATCATTTCAGCCTGGGGGATTCCTTCTACATTATCTTCTGAACCAAAAGGCCCAGCCTCCTTGCCTCCAGGTCTCTTCCCTCGGCCCGCCCCCACAAGGCCACATGACTGGTCATGCTCTGACCACTTCCCTCATCCTCAGCCCTACCCTGCCCACACCACCCACAATCCTGTCCCCTGCACCGTATGTCTCTGTGCCCTCCTTCTGGCCTCCAAGCCTTTGCAGGGGCTCTTTCCACTGCCAGGAAACGCTTCCCCACAGACCCTGCCTGGTTCTTCTCGGGCACAGATACAGTGGATTGAGGTCCTCCCTCCCAAGTGCAGGCCCCTTCCCCACGCCCACCAGCAGGGCCTCCAATGGGCCCTCACCTGGGGACAGGCATGGCTGGATTCCCAGCTCCCAGGACGAGGCCTGGCAGGTAGCAGGTGCTCAGGAGGTGGCTGGGGCGTGAGCAGGAGGAACACAGGCTCAGGAGCCAGGCAGCCAGGTCAAGACCGGCTCTGCCACCTCTGCCTGAGGGTCAGGAGAACACTGCCCATCCCTGCAGGGAGCCTGGCTGGCTGGGTGACCCAGTGAGGGCTATGTTGCTCTCTCGGAGCCTCATCTCACCTGCTCTGTAAAATGGGTCTGCTCTCCCTGCTGGGAGGCCAGGACAGCCAGGAAGGGGCACCACAGCCAGAGCAGAGGCTGTCTAGTTGCTGTGTGGAACAGAGGGCAAAGCCCCACGAAGAGCCTTTGACTTCTAGTCCCCAGGAGGGTGGGGATGCCCTTTCCAGGAGAGGGAAAACAAACAGATAATGGAACCAGGAATGAATCAGTGGGACACACCCAACTGAGGGGCTGGGCTGGGGCCTGGGGGAGGGGGCATAAGGGGGCATTACTATGGCCTGCTCAGCCCTCCGCACAGCTGCAGCCACAGGAGAAGTCCACACAGGGCACGGGCTGCCCACCTGGCCGGGTTCTAACCCTTACTGGGCAATGGCGCAGCAAATCCTCAAGCAATCCCAAGGGGGTGATGCCAGGATCACCGCCCCCCCCAATTTCACAGATGGGTCAACCAGGCTCAGAGGGCCAGGGCCTCCCCAGGGAACTCGTAGGGAAGGGACAGAGCTGGGATGAGAACACGGGTAAGACATCAGCGAGGCTGACTCCCCTCACCGCCCCCCCAGGGTCCTCCTTTCTGGTTCCGCTAGAACAGGAAAAGTGGTCAAAGGTCAGCCTCCTGAGCCTGGTCTTCCGAGCCGTGCACCCCTGGGACCCCAACCCTCCCAGCACCTTCCTGCAGGAATCCAGGCCTTAGGGTCCAGCAGCTCCGGGACAAGCACCTCCCACCCTCGTGGCCACCCCAGGCGCAGGCAGGATGGGCACACCCTGACACAGGCTGGAGACCCAGGGCGCCTCCCACCCCTTCCCCCAGCCACAGCAGGTCCTGCTCTTCCACCTGCAAACCAAGCCTGAACTGCCTGCTGTCCCCACAAACAAAGCCATCACCCAAAGCCCAGGCCCCGTTGCTGCCATCATCGCTTGTCTGAACCCACAGTCACAGCTCCCAGGCACCCACCCGCACAGCAGCTAGCAAGTACCTGTGAAGCCCTGAGCCGGGGGTCCTCCCCTGCTGAGAACCCTCCATTCCTCCCATCTCATCTGGAGCAAAAGCCCATCATGTGCTGCTCTACCTGCCCCATCCCCTCCTCTCACTCTCCCCAGTTCTCGCTCCCTCCAGTCTCACCACACCAGGCTCTACAAACACCAAGCTAAGTCCCACCTCAGGGCCTTTGCACAGCTGTACCCTCGGGATGGAACCCTCTTCCTGCAGCACCTGCATAACCAGCTGCCTCCTCCCTACCCCCAATATGAAGCAGTACCCCCTCTCACTACCACCCGTCTCAAGTGACATCTTCCTAACTGGCCTCTTCCAGCTGATTAACTTTTCACGGAGCTAAAGTCTGGCCCTGCCCCCACCCCCACTCCCCATCAGAGCGCAGGTCAGGGCCCGCTGGGCTGTCCCATTTGCACTTGTGACACTGCTCCACCCCTGCACCCCCAGACCTATGGGTTCCTCCCTGCACAGGAATCCCTCCACAGAGAGCCCCGCCCTTGAGCCAAGGTGTCACCTGCTCCTGTCTCAGCCAGGAGAAGCAAAGGAGGATGTAGCCTATGGCAATGAATGGCTATGGCTCTGGGGCCCTCCACACTCCAGATGGAACCCAGGTCCCGCCATTCCCTTTCTAGGATCATCTGGGCTGGCCCAGATCACAGCTCTGACCTCAGCTTCTGCATCTGTTAAATGGGACAATGCCACCTGCCTTAGAGTAGTCGGAAGGCTTTCCAAAGTTCTTTCCTCAGTGCCCAATATAATGCATTCACCCCTCAGAAATCAAAGCAAAAAGTAAGATGTGAGTCAGGCCCCGTCCCTCCCCTGCTCACAACACTTGCAGGCTCCAAAGTCCACCCCACCACCTTCTGCCCTGGGCCTCTCCCCCTCCTCACTCTCCCCCAGAAGCACTGGTGGTCCAGGAACAGCAAGGAGGTCAAACCCCTCCCGGTTCAGGGTCTTTGCTGGTGCTGCTCCCCTGCAGGGAGACAGACAGCCTGGAACAACTGTCCCCAAGCCCACTCGACTCAGTGTCACCTCCTCAGAGAGGCCTGCTGGCCGCAGTTTCTCCACCCAATGCTGCCCATTAGCTGGGACTTCACTGGGTCACTGCCTCCCTACCTGTCATCTCCGACTACAACATCAACAACCCGAGGGCAGAGGGCTGGGGGCTGGGGGCAATCCGTCCCACATGGGGACCCCAGCAGCCAGAACCAGGCCCGGGGGGCTCCACACTGGAACACACTGATTGTATTGGCAAAGACGGCCCTTCCTCGTGGCTGGACTTTCCAGACGAAAATCTGTTTGTGACCTAAATGTCCATCGGCAGCAAGTGGACTCAATAAACGCTGGAACCAGCCTGGGCAGTAATCCAAGTCATGCTGCCAAAAGCAAAATGCCAGGCGCAGAATGGACCGTGTCCTTCAGTCTGGGGGGGGCTTTCATGCATGTGCACGCCTCCTGCCCTGCACGGAAAAAGCTCCGAGGAGATACTCTAAGCCCTGGAGGGCGGCTGTCCGTGGAGTAAAAGTGGGAAATGGGTCAATATCACTTTCAGTTTTATAGTCTTCCATGTGATTTGAATTTCAGTCTTTTGTAACAAGCAAATATTTATCTTGTGATTTTTCTGGTAACTTCCCACTTGTACCAAGAAGTTCCAAAGCAACTGGGTCAGCTCAGCTGCAATTTCAAGGTGGAATGGGAGACCACCTGCATTCTGGGACCCCCTGGATCCCCTAGAATTCTCTTCCCTGCCGGCAGCTTTTCTTGCCTGCTCCAGCCTGCAGCAGGACGCCCTGCCATCACCAGTGGTGTGCACCTGGGGGCAGGGCCTCGCGTCACTATGGGCCTCGGTTTTCTCATCTGTAAATGGGGTGCAGTGAGGATGGGAGGATACAGCGCCTGGGACATAGCGAGTGCTCACTGAACCATGGTTGCTGGATGGCCACACAAGCATTCCCAACTCTGGGTATGAGTCAGGGACCATCACCACCCTAAGAAAGTCCATAAACATGGAGGACATGGGACAGAAAGCCAGGGGGTGCCTCCTCTTCCCCCAGCATTCTAGAACCATCTGGTCACCAGGGTAACAACAAAAGCATCTTCCAACATAAGCCCTTCCTTCAAAAAGAGCAGAGAGGACAGTGGCTTCTGGGGCCTAACATGCCCTCCCACCCTCCCCCTCCTTCCCAGAGCCTCTCCCGGGGGAATGGGTGCAACTCCACAAAGGACTTCCAGGCAGAACAGCCCACAGTGCTACACAAGGCAGGACAGACCTGCCTCCTAAGGCTGTCCCCCCCTTTCCTTACGCCCTACAGCCCATGTCTCTCAGTGAATCCCCCAACATGAACCCTGTGCCCACCCCTTCCCCCTGGCTCCATCCCAACCCACTTAGGCCAAGTCTCCTGGGTGACGGCAACCACCTCCCGGTCTCCTGGCCCTGCACACAGGTTCTCCACCCAGCGCCGGGGAGGTCTTTGCAAAGTGCAGGCCAGATCATACCACACTCCTGCCTCAAACCTGCCCCAGGCTTCCAACACAGTCAGAACACAAGTCCATCTTCTCCCAGTGGCCCGAGAAGCCCTGGCCGCTCTGCCTTCACTCCACGCCAGCCCCGCGCTCACGCCCTCTTCCACCCTGGCCTCTTTGCTGCACTGAGCCGGCCGTTCCCGCCTCGGGGCCCCTGCATGGAGACTCCCTGTCCCAGACCATTCTTTCAGGCACCCACATGGCACCCATGGGCTCAACGGACCTCCTAGAACACACCCCCAGGCCCACTGCCTGCAAAGCACACACCCCCAGACACACCCAGGCAGGCTCCGTTCCCATTTTTCTCACCCTGGTACCTACACTCTCATCTCTCAGGAGCTCCCAGGCCCTCGGCACAGTGCCTGGCACAAAAGCAGGTGCACAGGTCCTCATTTCACCCTCTCCCACCCCACTTGTCAGGTGGGGAAATTGAGGCTGGAGAGGCTAAGTCACCCAACCAAGGCCACAGCTCACAGCAGCTCCACACCTGCTCCCCCAGGGCAGCCGCGGGCAGGAGCACAGCCTGGACTTGCCGGGCCAGCGTGGTGTGGTGTGGCACGTTGGTGAATGTGGCTGCCAACACAAGCAGCCTTGTTCTGGTGCCCGCCTACCAGGCCCCACCCCTGGTCACCACGCCACCCGGCCAGGACAAAGATGGGAAGGAACCCCTTTCCGGCTTCAGCCTTTGAAACCCAGTGCCAGGACTCTGAAGGCAGGAAGCTGTTCCGGTCCCCTCCTGGGGACAGCTCAGTGAGCAGGTCGTGGGAGAGAGCAGAGCCTGCAGCCTGAAAGCTCAGCCGCAGCCTGGCCATGTGGTCAAGGGCCATCACTTACTGGACCTCAGTGTCTCCGCCTGCCAAGTGGGGGTGATGTGTGTGCCCAGGCTGCCAGACTGCCAGCGGGACTGAAGTAGGAGTTGGGTGAAGCCCAGCCCATGGTGCAAATTCCTGGCTGCAGTCGGCACAGGGCTCCCATGCCGCAGGACGTGGACCCTTCCCCCAGCACCAAAGGGAATGACCATGGCACAGCCTTTCCTGGCAGACCTGGCAAAGTAATTTTAAAACCACTTCTTCTCTAACACAGCAACCTCCTTCCAGGGACCAGCTCTGCGTGTAGCAGATGCACAGGACCCCCCACAAAGCTGTCAGGAAGAGGGAAACTAGAAACGCTTTCAAACCTCATGCAGAGAGTGGCTGGGCAAAGGGGGGGCACAGCTGGACAGTGGAATACTACGCAGCCATAAAAAAGCCTAGGGCCAGGGAAATACAGGCACTCCAACTATCAAGATGGAGACTTCAACCCCCCACTTTCTAATGGAGAGAACAACTTCAGGAAAAATCAGTGAGGACATCAAAACTGTGACCACCACCATAAGCCAACAGGACCTGCAGGGCATTCCACCTAATGACTGCAGGATACATGCTCTTATCAGGTACACGTAAAACATTCGTCATGACAGAGCATGTTAGGGCATAAAACAAGATCCTATCAATTTTTAAAAGACTGAAATATCTCATAAGGGACTAAAAGAGAGAATATACAAATATACGTGTATGTTTTATACATAGACATAAATATATGAAAACAATTCCTACAACTCAACAATAAAAAGACAAATAACTCAGATTGCCCAAATTTTAAAATGGGCAAAGAATTTGAATGAACATTTCTCCAAAGAAGATATATGAATGGCCAAGCACATGAAAAGATGCTCAACATCATTAACCATTAGGGAAATGCAAATCAAAACCACAATGAGATGATATTTCATACCCCCTAGGAAGTTAAAATTTTAAAAAGACAGATGGTAATAAATTTGGTAAGGATGAGGAGCACCTGGAACCCTCAGACACTGCCAGTGGGAATGTAAACTCTGCCCCCACTTTGGAAAACAGTCCTGTAGTTTCTTAAAAGGTTAAACAAGAGTGATCAAATGACCCAGCAGTACCACTCTTAGGCATATACCCAAGAGAACTGAAAACATATACTCAGTGCCTACAAAAATGACAGAATTGTGGACCAGATAAATCTTGAAACGCAGAGGGCCCAGCTTCTCCAGAACATCAATGAGTTCCATCCCCCATCCCACATTATCGAAAGCTCCTTCCAAAATGAAAAAGCTAGAATGGATATAGCCCAAATAACCCTAAAGAGTGGGAGAAAGTTCAAAGGTGATGGTGGAGTTATACAGAGGAGGTCGGATTTAGCAAACGAGTATGACTGCTGAATCATTATACTGTTATTTCTTTTAGTCTCCATTTCTTAGAGCACTAGAAGTAAAAACCTAAAATTGTGGAACTGTAACCCATACCAAACTCTGAAATCTGTTCTACAACTAATTGTTGCAATGTGCTTTGAAATTTATTACCTTTTCGTATATATGTTATTTTTTACAAAAAAGAAAAAAATTGGATTGTGATGATAAATGCAGTTATATGATGATGTCGTGAAGCAATGATTGTACACTTTGGATGACGGCATGGTATGTTAATATATATCAATTAAAAATAAATAACTAAGAAAAGAATATATATATAGTCAGAATTGATACAACTTAAAAAGAAACTTATACCCAAACCAATACTTGTAAACAAATTGTTATACCAACATTATTCACAACAGCCCAAAATTGGAAACAACCCAAATTTTAACAGATAAATGGTTAAACAAAATGCAGTACATCCAGACAATGGAATAGCATTCAGCCATAAAAAAGGACTGGTGCACTGATTCATGCTACAATGTGGGTCAGTCTTGAAAACATGGTGCTAAGTAAAAGAAGCTAGACACAAAAGGCCACAAATTGTGTGATTTCATTTATATAAAATATCTAGAACAGGTAAATTCATAGAAACAGAAAGGAGATCAGTGGTTGCCCGGGACTGAGAGAGGGGAGCGACAGCTGCTAAGGAGCCCAGGCACACCTCGTTTTATTGTGCTTTGCTTTGCTGCATTTCCCCAGATACTGTGCTTTATTTATGACCTGACAGCCGAGTGGCAACCCCGCATCACTGAGCAGGTCTAAACTTGATCTTCCCTCAAAGGCAGAGAAGCGATGCATCGAGCAAGCCCATGGCTGCCACTCTGCCAACAGCATGCGTTCACTCTATGTCTGTCACAATTTTAATTAAGGTATGCACTTTTTTTTTTTTTAGCCATAAGGCTTTTGCGCACTTCAGACTACAGATCATCTACTATATGCATTGGGAAGCCAAAAAATTTGCGTGACTTTCTTTACTGCAGTGGTCTGGGACTGAGCATGCAAAATCTCCAAGAACATGCCTGTATGAGGTTTCTTTCTGGGGTGATGAAAATGTCCTAAACGTAGATGGCAGCATAACTCTGTCACTGATCCTAAAAATCACTGAATGTACACTTCAAAAGGGTGAGTTTTATGGCACATGAATTAGCTCACAATAAGGATGCTATTAAAAAAACAAGTGGTCTTGTTCTGGATTTTTCTAAATATAGGATCATGTCATCTGAAAATAGTCAAAGTTTTACTTCTTCCTTTCCAATTTGAATGCCTTTTGTTTCTTTTGCTTAACTGCTCTAGCTAGAACTTCTAGCACAATATTGAACAGCAGTGGACATCTGTGTCAGTTTGAAACCCTTGCGTACCCCAGAAAAGCCATGTTTTTTAATCCTGTTTTAATATTATAGGGTGGGATCTTTTTGATGGGATTGTTTCCATGGAGATGTGACACACCTAACTGAGGGTGTGACCTTTTGATTAAATGGAGATACGACTCCACATATTTAAAGTGTATCTTGACTAGTTTACTGGGGTCTTTTAAAAGGGAAAATATTTTGGAGAGAGCTCAGAGCTGACACAGACAGAGACCTCTGGAAATGCAAAAAGAAAATGCCCCCAGGGAAGCTACTTGAAACCAGAAGCCAAAGGACCAGCAGATGCCAGCCACATGTCTTCCCACATCAGCCTTTCTTAAGTCAAGGTATGTTTCTCTAGGTGCCTTAGTTCGGACATTTTTACGGCCTTCGAACTTTAAACTTGTAACCTAATAAATTCCCTCTATAAAAGCCATCTGATTTCTGGTATCTTGCATGTTGGCAGCTTTAACAAATTAAAACAGAATCCTTGTCTTGTTCCTGATCCTAAAGGGGAAGCTTTCAGCCTCTCATCATTAAATATGATGTCAGCTGTGGGTTTTTCATATATGCCCGTTATCATGTTGAGGAAGTTTCCTTTGATTCGTACCTTTTGAAGTGTTTGATATGAAAGGATGCTGAATTTTGTCAAATGCCTTTTCTGCGTCAGTGAGATGATCACATAGCTTTTCCCTAATAAACAAGTTCACTAAAGTGGCAGGACACAAGGTCAACACACAGAAGTGACAGTGTTTCTATCCCTAGTAATGGGCTATCTGAAGAGGGAATCAAGGGAAAAACTTCCATTTACAGTAGCAACTAAAAGAATCAAATATCTAGGAATAGACTTAGCCAAGGATGCAAAGGATCTCTATACAGAAAACTATAAAATATTGCTTAAAAAGAATCAAAGAAGACCTGAATAAATGGAAAGACATTCCATGTGTTCATGGACTGGAAGGCTAAATGACATTAAGATGTCAATTCTACCCAAAATGATCTATTATAAAGCCACAATGGTCAAAACAGCATGGTTCTGGCATAAAGATAGACATATTGATCAGTGGAAATCTGAACTGAGAGTTCAGAAATAGACCCTCAGGCTATGGTCAATTGATTGTCCACTAAACTAGTACAGGACAGCCTCTTCAATAAATGGGCCGGGAGAACTGGTATCCATATCCAGAAGAATGAAAGAGGACTCCTACCTCACACTCTATACAAAAATTAACTCAAAATGGATCAAAGACCTATACATAAGAGCTAATACCATAAAACTTGTAGAAGAAAACATAGGGGGAAGCATCTTCAAGATCTACTGATAGGCAATAGACATGAATAGATATTTTTCTACAGAAGAAATACAGATGGCTTAAAAGTACATGAAAAGACGCTCAGCTTCATTAAGTATTAGGGAAATGCAAATCAAAACCATGAGGTACAATCTCACACCTACTAGAATGGTCGCTATTAAACAAACAGGAAACTACAAGTGTTGGAGAAGATGTGGAGAAACTGGAACACTTATTCACTGTTAGTGGGAATGTAAAATGGTACAGCCGCTGTGAAGGATGGTTTTGCAGTTCCTCAGGAAGCTAAGTTTAGAGTTGCCTCATGACCTGGTGATTCTGCTACTTGGGATATACCCAGAAAGTCTGAGAGCAGGGATACGAACAGACATTTCCACACTCATGTTCACAGTGACATTATTGACAATTCCCAAAAGATGGAAACAACCTAAGTGTCCATCGACAGAGGGACGCATCCATGCGGTGTATCCACACGATGGAAGAATGTGCAGCTATGAGAGGGAATGAAATCCTGAAACACACAACAACATGGATAAACCCTGAGGACATTATGTTGAGTGAAATGAGTCAGACACAAAAGGACAAATATTGCATGATTTCACTGACATGAGCTAATAATAATATGTAAACCCATAAACATAAAATATAAAAAATAGCTTACCAGGATACAGAATGAGGCTAAAGAATGGGGAGCAGTTGCTTAATATGTGCAGAATGTTTAACAGGGTGGACTGAAACATTTGGAAATGGTTAGAGGTGATGGTACGATGTTATTGTGAGAACAATTAACAGTGGCCCTCTAAGGGCAAATGTGGGGAAAGGGGAAGTTTAGAGCCATGAATGTCACCAGAAAGCACACTGGAGGTTAAAACATGGGAATGTATAAAATGGTGAGTCTTGTGGTGGACAATGTCCGTGATTCACAGTACAATATAAAAAAGTTCTTTCATAAACTACAGCAAATATACGGCACTATTACAAGGAGTTAATAATAAAGGGGTACAGGGGTGGAAAATGTACCTACTGCAAGCTATGGATTATAGTTAACAGGAATATTTCAATACACTTTCATCCACAGTAACAAATGGGCTACACCATACTATGGGGCAATGGTGGGGGGGCGATAAGGCGTATGGGAGGGTTAGGATGTTCCTTTTAATTTTTATTTCTTTTCTAGAATAATAAAAATATTTTAAATGTGACCATGGGATGTATGCACAACTATATGATGATACTGTAAGTCAGTGATGGTATACTTAGGATGGTTTCTCTGGTGTGTGAATACATCTTAATAAAACTCCATTAAAATAGAAAAGGGTCAGGCGGGCCACGGCGACTCACTGGCAGAGCTCTCACCTGCCAGGCTGGAGACCCGGGTTTGATTCCCGGTGACTGCTTGGGAGGGAAAAAAAAAAGGGGGGGGGGTCCACTGACACATATTACAACATGAATGAACCTTAAAAATATTAAGCAAAAAAAAAAAGTACATATTGTACAGTTCTATCTATATGAAATGCCCAGAAAACACAGATCTATAGGGACAAGAAGCAGACTGGTGATTGTCTGGTGCTGGGGCAGGGGGGATAGTGAAGGCAGTAATGGGGCTTTGGGGTAATGGAAAGATTCTGAAACTGCAGTATGGTGATGGTTTGTAAATTTACTAAAAATTATGAAATTATATACTTAAAAACATATATAAATATTAAAAAAAAAAAAAAATCAACCAGCCAAGGCTACCCGCCCATGCCCTTCCCAGAGGGCAATCTCAGTCTGTATGCTCTTACTCCCATCTCCCCCTGAGCCTGCTCTCTTGGCAGAGTGTCTGTGTGTCTGTCTAGCACATGCTTCACCCACCATCAGTTCTGCAAAGGGTGACCGGGCCAGTTGGCTCTGCCTGGGTCACAGCCTGGGTCAGAGGCTGACATGGAGCAGGGCTGAGGGACCCCCACTTAAAGTGATGAGATGCCCACTGGTGAGCTCATCCAGAGAGAGGTGGGTTTCCAGAACATCCAACACGTGCCAGGCTCCGTGCAAGGGGCCAGGGCACCTCGGGGGCAAGGCCCACCACTGGGGTACTCACTTCCTTGTACTTGTAGGGGAGATGAACAATAAACCTGGGGATGACAGGCAGACAGGTGCTTCTGAAAAAAACTAAGTGGGGCAGGGGGACATTTGCACAGAGGCCTGAGGGAGGTAATGAAATAAGCCACAGGGCTCTCTCTCTGAGGAAAAGGGCATTCCTGGCAGAGGGAACAGCAGTGCAAAAGCCCTGTGGTGGGATCCGCCTGCCATATTGGAGGAACAGCGTGGAGTCCAGTGTGGCTGCAGCAGAGGGAGCAAGTGAGTAAGGGGATAGGAAGACAAGGAAAGGAATGATGGGGGTCAGGGTGGGGAGGGACAGATCGTGCAGGGCCTGTGAGCTGAGAACTTCAGCTTTTTCCCTGAGGAAGCTGGGAGCCATTGAAGATTCTGACGCATTTTCTTAAAGGGCTCCTTCTGGCCACTGTAGGGTGAAGAGACTGGGGAGAAGGGGGGCAAGGACAGAAGGTGCAAGACCAAAGTGGAAGTGACTGAACCAGTCCAGGTGGCCGGAATAACACATGAATAGTGAAGCTCTCTGTGAACTGATAAAGATCTTTCTTTGTAGCAATCCACAAGCTGATTCTAAAATGTATATGTAAATGCAGAGGGACCTAGACTAGCTGTATTTATTTGTTAAGCTGTCAAAATGCAATATACCAGAAACAGAACAGCTTTTAAAAAGGGAATTTAATAAGTTACAAGTTTACAGTTCTAGTGCCAAGAAAATGTCCAAACTAAGGCAACAACAGAGGTTACCTTTGCTCAGGAAAGGCTGATGCCATCCAGAACACCTCTGTCAGCTGGGAAGGCACGTGGCTGGCATCTGCTGGTCCCTTGCTCCTGGGTTCTATTGCTTTCAGCCTCTGTTTCCTGTAAGGGTTCCTCATTTGGCTTCTATGGACCTGCACTTAGCTCCTCTGGGACACAACTCTGGGTTCTGGCTTGCTTAGCCTTTCATGGGAAAGCACATGATGACGTCTGCTGGGCCCTGCATTTCCAAACATCTGGGTCTTGTGTTGGGTCAGTTAGCTCTGAACCATCTGTTCTCCAAGCGTCTGCATCTGCTCAGAGCTCTCTCCAAAATGTCTCCCCCTTTAAAGAACTCCAGTAAAGAAATCAAGACCCACCTTGAATGGGTGGAGTCACATCTCCATCTAAGGGTCACAGCCCCAACTGGGCATGTCACATCTCTGTGGAGATGATCTAATCAAGTCTCCGGCCTGCAATGCTGAGTCAGGATTAAAGGGGCTGCCCCCACAAGATTGAATCAGGATTAAACCATGGCTTTCCTGGGGTACATAACAGTTTCAAACAGGAACACTAGCCAAACAATTTTTCTTGAAAAAGAAAAATCAAAGTTAGAGGATTCACGAGACCTGAACTCAAGACTCATTATGAACCTGCAGCAACAAAGATGGTCGGAGTTCTGACTAAAGGACAGACCTGAAAATTCATGAAGCAAAAAAAAGAGCTTCCAAAGAGTACCACACGAATACGGCCAACTGATACCTGACAAACGTACAAGAGTAATTCAATGGAGAGAGCATGGTCTTCTCAACAAATAGTACTGGAAAAATTTGATACCCATGTCCAGAAAAGAGAACCTCTACCAATACTTCACATCTTCTCAAAAGTTAAGTCAGGGGCGTTTATGATCCATGCAAAAACCTGCACTAAACATTTGTATCTGCATTATTCATCATGGCCCTCAGCAGGGACAAGCCACCATTCTTCAAAGGGAGCACAGTGGGCCAGCCTTAACCACGGGAACACTTCTCCGCAGAAAAAGGAACAAACAGTTGCAATGCAACAAAGTGGAGGGCACTGAAATGCACTCTAATGAGTGGCAAAAGCTGGACTCAAAAGGCTCCAGAGTTACATTTGTGAATCCCTCTGGAGAAGGTGAAATTATGGGGATGGAGAACAGATCAGTGGTTGCCAGGGGCTGAGGCCCAGGGCTGGGGTGACCACCAAGGTTTCAGGGTGGGGGGAACTCTGGGGCCGATGGAAGGGGAAGTGTTCTGCATCTAGGCGGTGGCAGCGGTTACCCACCTCCTTGCATTTGTCAGAACTCACAGAACTGTACGCTAATGAGGGTGTATTTTACGGTATGCAAATTATACCTCGAGAACAAAAAACCTAACAAGCCAAGAAATACTGTGAAGTGACAATCTCTCGGCACAAAACAGAGTGCAAAGCTGGGGGGTGGAATAGGAATACACTGGCATTGGCTTCTATTTGCCCAGAGAAACTGGGAGGGCGCACAAGAAACTACGAAGGGTGGTGAGCACTGGGGAGGGAGGGGGGTGCTGGCCTTGGATGCTCGCAGACAGGAAGCCAGGCAGCCCCTCTGCACCCTTTACATTTTTCCAACCTGGAGCCATGTCATGTGAACACACAACCTCGTCATGCAACTCCAGTTAAAAGCACCCTCTGCACTTCCAAAGGCTGGAGGAGGAAAAGGAGGCAGAGGAGAGTAACTTTCCAGGGAGACACCCAGCCCCGACCTTCACCGAGAACAAGGTCGCGTCACCAGCGTGAAGGCCGGACATCACGTGTCCCCGGTCTGCAGTGAGGAGAAAAGCACCTCCCCTCCGGGCCTTCTCGCCCCCGACCCACAAGCCCAGGTCTCATCATAAGAAAAAGCCCCACACAAACCCAAATTGCAGAACATTCTGCAAAATGCCCGAAGGTTCTCTTTCAAAAAGTGTCACCGCCATGAGACACCAGGAAAGACTGAGGGGCTGTCCTGGGTTGGGGGGGCCAGAGGAGAGAAAAAGACTAAAGGTGGTGTGGGATCCTGGAGGCAAGTTCCAGCCAGAAAAACAGCATTCAAGGAAAAACTGCGGTGACCTGAATAAAGCCTGGCTCTGGTCACTAACAGCACGCCAAGGCTAACCTCTTACCTGTGACCACCGTCCTGTGGTGAGATAAGGTGTGAGCGACAGGAGAGCTGGGTGAGGATTAGGTGGTGCTCTCTGCACCATCTGGGTGACTTTTCAGTAAATCTAGAATTCTTCCAAACTCAAAAGGTTACTGAAAACAAAAAGAGCAAAACTGCCCTTGAGACACTACATAGCAAGGGCCTGGGGGAGGATGTCACAGTGGTGAGACTTTGGGCAGCTGGCCCAGAGGGTCTGTTGATGGACACAGAGGTGTGTGTGGGGGGGGTGGTTATTCACATCTAGAAATACAGGGGAAAAGAGCTGCCAAGAGCCGCAGGCTGTGAGAGGTGGTTTCCATACAAAGGGCAACAGGAATCTCCACTTTATGAGTAGACAGTCATAAAACAATTCTTATTAAAAAAAAAAAAAAGGAACAAGCCCACAGGTGGTTTTCTGCCCAGGGCTGGGAGCCACCTGGGGAAGGCGACTTGCCCCGCACCCCCGGGCCACCTGTGCTGTGGGCCGGGCCAGCGGGCTGGGTGCTGGACAAGCTCCCCACCCCCACCCCACCCCACCCCCAGCGCCGGGAACTGGGCGCGGCCCGAGGAGAGGCTGGGCAGCCCGACCACAGGACAGGCCCCGCGAGCTGAGCTGGGCGCGCCACCCTTGGCCTTGACTGGTGGCTCCTCCCACCGCTGCCATCACCCCCCCAGGTGGAAAAGAACAACTTCCTCATGCTGCAGATGTGGCTGGGCGCTCTAGGACCCCGGCCATCAGCGCGGAAGACAGAGGCCCCGTGGCCCGGGTCAGATGGAGCCATGTCCCAGACCCACCACAGGCCCGGGGGCTCCACCAGGGCCGGTCCCTGCCGCGCCAGGGTGACTCGCCCGGAGGGCGGGCCGACTGCGCAGGAACAGTCCCAGCTGGGGTGGCACCGGCTGCCCAAGGACTCTTATCTCTGGGAAAATGTGGCAGAGGCCAGCGTCTCCCAGGCACTTCCTCCTGCATCTGGGCGTGGGGATGTCCCTGGGGTCCTGGATGACTCTGCCTGCCACTTGTCCACAGCCCCACAGGTCCAGAGAGTTCCTGACCGACAAGGATAGAGGTGCCCCCGCAGTAGCCGGTACCAGAGCCCCCCCGGGGAGCTTTCTGTTAGTCTGGGGCGAGGCCCAGGCACCAGAGCTTTATTCCAACTCCTGGGGATGCTAATGGGTGCCAGAGAACTTCGGTGCCTTCCAGCTACCGAACCCTGCTGTGAGGACATGGGCACCTGGGCCCTGCATGGCCCACCCGGCACCCAGCCAGGAAGCAGGAGGCAGAGGAGGGGTGCCCTGGACAGTGTGGACTGGGGGCGCCCAGGTGCACAGGGCCTCATGCCACTGCCTGGGACGGGCCTGGGGCCTCAGCTCACAGCTGGGAAAGCCAGCCCAGGGGACATCACACTTGCCCCATGACCACACCCTCGTCCTGTCAGTGCTGTCACTGTTCGTACCAAAAGGCACAAACTCAGGTCCCCATAAGGAGGACATGCTTGCGTCTTTCCCCCGGAGAGGGAAGTGAGGTGTCCTGGGCCCATCCCCAATGAACGTCGATGCAATGCCATGAATTCACAAGATGCACAGGCTCCTTCTACTGGGGGCCAGTACAGCAAGGACAGACAGACAAAATTCCCTGCCCCGGAGGAGCCACACCGGGGGAAAAGGGAAGGGGAAAGGGGGAGGCAGAGCAAACACAACGATTTCAGGTGCTAACAAGAGCTCTGAAAAAAGCACATCAGGGCAGGCGGTGAGAACAAGAAGCGAGCAGGGACTCGGATGAAGGATAGGGCAAGTTGTGCAGAGCTCTGGGTAAAAGGAGGAGCAAAGGCCCAGACAGGAGCAGCAGGGGGCCAAGGGATGGGGGAATGGAGGGGGGAGCAAGGAAAGGGGGGGGAGGACCAGGCAGACAGTGCAGGGCCATGAGCCCTCCGGAGGACTTGGGAGCCATGGAGGGTTCTGGGCAGAGGAGGGACGTGCCCTGACTCAGGTGTTCACTTATGCCCTCTGGCCATTAAGGAGCAAAGAGAGGTGGGGGACCCAACAACTTACTTTTCAGAAATAGAAAAACCAATAAGCAAATTTATCTGGAAGGGCAGGGTGCCCCAAATTGCTAAAAGTATCTTGAGGAAAAAAAACGAAGCTGGAGGTCTCACGCTGCCCGACTTTAAGGCATATTATGAAGCCACAGTGGTCAAAACAGCATGGTACTGGCATAAAGATAGATACATTGACCAATGGAATCGAATAGAGTGCTCAGATATAGACCCTCTCATCTATGGACATTTGATCTTTGATAAGGCAGTCAAGCCA
>PVIY010012893.1:0-60607 GCA_004026745.1 Myrmecophaga tridactyla
ATGATTAAGATTTTAAAAATACCAATACACAAAAAATCTGTTAAAGTAAGATCACAAATGTGCTTGGGACAGAACCGCGGCTCATTGTGTTGCTCGGCTTTTAATAATGAGGATAACAATTATGATGGTGATGAGCATAAAAGAGTGGATGATGAACTGTCTGAAAAACTTTGAAAGACATGGCCAAGCTCTGGGATGTAGGGATGCAGGCGGATTTACTAAAGAAAAAGGAGCATTGTTTGTATGCTGCCTTCCACCATCTGTTCTTCCCCCAGATTAGCAAAATGAAACAAACTCTCTGGGCAAGATATTGATTCACATTTTTCAAGCGCTGACTCCTGGTTTGGACAGAGAGCTGAGGTCAGAATTCTTGTGTCCTTTTCCAGGCAAACGATTTTAGGACAGGCAAGCAATCACAGAATGCTCTTCAGTGCAATAAATATGAAAATGCTTAACCTCCCTGGGGAATTAGGAAGCATAAATCATGTCTTTAAAGGTCTGTGACAGGCTGAAATGAAAAGCATTCAAGGTAGAAATATATGAGACCACAACTACAACCACTAAACTGAATTTTGAGCATACAGTTCTCCTATCAACTTAATGAGTCTTATGGTTTCAAAGGTATTCATCAATAGCTAAATATCAGGTTGCTTAAATACTCCATGACTCATTCCACTGTTTAAATGTGCTACAGTCTTCAACATTTCTTGGCTTGTTCAAAATGGCTAGTTTCTTTTCTTTCTTTCTCTTTTTTTTTTAACGTATATCTTAAAGGAACCATTAATAACAGGATTCACTCGTCAGGGCCTACAGTAATTTGCAGCTGGGCGATCCTATGACAAGTATGGATCCATTCATAAGGCTGATATTAACTGACTTGGGGGTACGGATGGAGGGAAAATAACCCAAGTGGAGAGTAAGAAAGTCAGGGATCATCTTTTACCTGATTTACGAATGAATGAGTAAACTTGCAGGCATCTGACAACTGCAGCTTTTTCAGTGCACACAAGGCTGACTCACGTAATAGTAAGTATAAATTAAATTATAAAAATCACAACTAAATATTTACTCTTTATGAGTTATTTAATGTTATGATGCCTTCATGGCTTGTTATTCCTGCTACCGAGGTAAGCCAGCTGTTGTGCCATTTAATAAAGATTAATTCAAACATTATACCATAGTCTGTATCCATTCAGTGTCTATCTTCCTACTTTCAGGTCCTCTTTTTGCCTCCTAAGGTGGGAAGAGATCTAAATCATTCAGTCCAGCTGCTTTCTCAACTTAGGAATCTCTTCTGTAATGCTCCCAGTCTAACCTTTGCTTGCAGCCACAGTGGCTTCTCTTTAATCATAAAGTTCTTCCTAAGGTAAAACTCAAAGCTGGCAGCTTTTGTTCAAGGACCAGTAGTTGTGGCATCATCTGGGAGCTTGTCAGATATGCAGACTCTCAGGTCCCACTCTAGACCCACTGAATCAGAATTTGCATTTTAACAAAAGCCCCAGGTGGTTCCCATGCACAGTAAAGTTTATGAAACACTGCTTTAGACCAGGTTTTGGAACACATTTTCTGCAACAGGCCAGATGATAAATATTTTCAGCTCTGTAGGCCATATGTTTCTGTTACGACTCCTCAACTGTGCCATTGCAGCAGAGAAGCAACCATGGACAAGTTGTAAACAAATAAACATGGCTGTATTTCCCAAAAAAAAAACTTCATTTGTGAACACTGACATTTGAATTTCATATAACTTTTCATGCCATAGAATATCATTCTTCTTTTGATTTTTTTTCAACCATTAAAAAATATAAAATCCATTCTCAGCGTGTGGGCTGTACGAAAACAAGCAGTGGGCTGGATGTGGCCTACAGGCCGTAGTTTGCTGACCCGGGCTCTAAACCCTTCCTGATACTTCACATGACTTTTTTTCCTGATTCCACAGGGGCCTGATGCCCTCCTCAAGATAATATATCCCAGTTCCTTAATGCAGCATGCATAGCTGAACCAAACACAATGGATGATTTTTCAGCAGTAGAGTAGGGTAAGACCATTATTTAGCTTGATGCTAACACAGTATTTATTTTAATGTAACCCAATGCCTACTACCATACTTGTTTTTAATGGAGCAGGATATGATACCATTAAAAGATGGATACCATTTTTCAAAATGGACTTCGGCCAAAAGCCCGATCTTCTCTATACTATAATAACTGGTAATTGCTACCATAACTATGACCTCCTCCATATGTTTTGTCATTTTTATGCAGGAATGGATAAAAATCCCACCTGGCAAGGGGATGGGGAGGCCTGGAGCTGGAACATACTCTAACACATTATCATTTTTTCCTCTCTCTTTTATTCTCACGCAAATGTCCCCTACTGTACAAGATACATGGCAAAGGGCATTATGTAACTTATGTTCCATATGTGATTTTCAACCATCATTCAGGATGATAGGGGAAAGCTGGAGGCCAAGTCTGGTGGTGGCATAAATTAGCCCATTTCCATAACCCTGGAAAATCCCACTGGGAAAAGGTCAGAAAGAAGGCAACTCAGATGGAAAAGAATTGAGAATCACTTTGGGGATCTAATAGCTTCCAACCTGGGTTACTCCTCTAGAGCCCGTATCAGGAACATTGCGTTAGATGCCTTGAAAGGTATTTTCTAACTCTAGAATGTGGGGGTTGCCATTGGTGCCATTACTTATCTAGTTATACAGGCTTGAAGGCTGGAAATCATCTTTAGACTCAGATGCATCACCAAAGCTTGCTTCCTATCTTTCATTTTTACTGCCATCATCCTCATCCCTGCTTCACCCGAGATTTACTGCAGTCATTTCTAATCGGTCACTGACATCCATATTTCACATCACAGCCCCGTTAATTCCACAATCACTATCATTCTCATTCTAAACAATTTTTAGTAGTTTTCCAGTTCTTACAATATTAGCCCCTCTCTCACATGCTCTTCAGTCTTCCCTAAGTTATCACCCACCTATCCTTCACTTTACTATGATTGGCCTCTTCTGTTCCCAGCACCGAGGGGCTGATTTCACTCCTGTGTCTCAGCCCTTCTCATGTGCTTCCTTCACCTCCACTGCGCAAGCTGGGCTTAACACTTCCACCTCAGACCAAATGGGAGAAACGGAGATGTATACAGATAATTTAGCAAACTAGTATGGACAGGAATATGCAAAGATGGGGAGAATAGAAAAGAACAGATTAAAATGAGAAGGCTGGGGTGGGTCATGGTGGCTCAGCAGGCAGAGTTCTTGCCTGCTATGCCAGAGACCCAGGTTCAATTCCTAGTGCCTGCCCAAGTGAAAAAAAAAAAAAAAAAAAACTGAGAAGGGACCTTAGAAATTTAGTCAAAATATCACTTGACCTTGTTAATTACACTCTCTGGATCTTCCTCATACTTCTCTGGCTGGTACTTCCCACCACACTTTCCATAAATAATATTAAGTCCTCTGATCTCTGTCTGGGCCCTTGGCTCGTCTCCATCTAGGCTCAGTACCATGGCTTTGATTACCATCTATATGCTGACTCTCACATCTAAATTTCCAGTTCACCCCTCTCCACTGAGCTTCAAGCTTGCCTCCCTACCTAGAGAGTGCCTCAAGCATCTTTAAACTCGACATCTTACTTTACCTCCATGTACATGTTCCCTCTCCTGTGTATCCTCTAGCAGTAAAAGGCAGCCATCCATGGCAACTGCATAAGCCAGAATCCAATCGATCACTAAGCCCTACTAATTTCATTTCTTCTCATATCTGTCCATTTCTCTCCATATTCTCCCCCACCCCAACTATTCTAGTCTAGCTTAACATCTTCTCATGACTGAACTATTTTATTTCAAATCACCTGCTTTAATCTTGACCCCTTTCTAACTATCATCCACATTATCTCAAAGTCATCTCTTCTATATGCAAATTTAATTGATCATCTTGGAGCAACAGAGGTCATGGTGGTGGGACAAAAGAATGGTCTCCGGGTGGTAAAGGCAAGCAGCAGGGGTTGTGGTTCTGGTTGCTCAGATTCCTGAGGACATGTGAGATATCCTCTTGGCAATAGTTAAAGACAAGAACCCATGAGATCTGAGCACTAATGCTATCATAACCTCCTTGGGCTTTAAAGTTAATGTAATACACTTATACTTAAAAGTTGGTGAAATCACAGACATTCTGGATATAGACTGATAACTACAAATTTCACAGGTGAAAGATCAAAAGGGGGCTATCAAGTCACTTAGATATTTAGGAAGATACTGCCAATCTTGGAAATTCATCTCAAAGAAGATAATCATGCCCTTCTGTAATATGCCCTCCCTGCATACCACCTTCAACGCAGGGAACTAGGAGGGTCAGATATGTGGGCCAAGAGAGCAGTACCACTCACCATTCTTAAGTGGCAGGGTTATTCATGTTTGGGGCTGAATAACTGAAATCGGTTGTAGATTCAATTCTCTTCTCTTCTCCAGAAAAAAATCTAAGGATTGATTCATTCATTTATTAAGCATCTACTATATGTCTATACAGAAGTGGAGAACACAAAGATGGATCAGACACAGCCCCCAAATCCAGCAGTGTTGGACAGTCTGCCACAATTTCATGTGGTATAAAACTGGACGGAACCAGTAAGTTCAGCTAACATATCACTTAACAACTCAAAAATCCCTTCTACAACTCGAGGGGAATAGTCCAGCTGAGTATCAATCTGAGGCCACAGTAATTTCCAATCCTATTCTTCCAGGGTTCCCTTCCTTCTATCTTATCTATATTATCTTTACAGGCTTCTCCATGGGTCTGGAGATCTGTGCTCTGTAGGGAGAAATGAGGGGAACCCCTACCTACCTTGACAAACGAGCAAAAAAATCCCAGTGCTCCTTTATACTTCCACACTTACTCACTGACAAACAGAATCTATTTATTTTAACATGATCATAGATTAAAATGGGCAAAAGTTCATGTTACTAAATCCCCACCAAATGATGTACAGCTTTCCTTTTTTTTTGGCCTTTCTCCAAAGTTCTCACTTTGCCTCCTCTGTTCATGAATAATTCCCTCATCTGTTACTATTAATTTATTCATACTTATCCCTAATATACCATAGTGCTGTATCTTAACTAGCTGGACACAAAAAGACCCTCCTTACCCTTCTGTTTTCCACTCTCTTCCTCACTCACAAAGCCTTCCACACACTCTCCCTTTGGTTATTTCTTAAGATCTACCAACTCAAAGTCCTTATGCTATATCCCATGGTTTCTGGCCTATACTGGCCACTCACTCCCCCACGTGATTTTAAGAAAGGTCTCTCTCATAGCCACAAGACACACTGTATGTGTTCTCATTAGCACTAATTCAGTGGAATTATTTCCAGTCTAGACCTAGTCATTCTACCTCAATGAATCAAAGTAATAATAATGATACCATCAATAAACCTAAATTAAAGTGGTGTAACATTTTTCGAAACAACATCACAATGTTGGCTTCACCTTGAACTTGGAGAAGTCGACTCAAATCCTAAACCTCAGGATCTTTTTTTATTTAAGTAAGTAGTCTCCAGAGATGATGTAACTAGTATCGGGCACATTATCTTGCCTAAAGAAAAACATAAGATATTTATCTTGTATATATGTGAGTGTATATACATACATACATATATATTTTTTTAATGTAACTTCCCTGACCACTCAAGACAATTTTCTTAGGATGCTAGCTGTGGATATGAGCATGACTTTTTCAATAGCTGGTTGTGTAAGGAGAGACAGACTTTTTGTCTTTATTCCTGAAAAGAATTGAAACAGACTCTTTCTTTCAAAAGTTGGCAGAGGTCTGTGGCAGAGGGGTCCAGCTCATTTGTAGAGGCAAACATGTTGCTGTCTAACACAGACTGATCACCAGCTGGGAAGCAAGTCATCCCGCTGTAGGTTCACAATAACATTGGCTCTTTGCTGCACTGCTGACCATCAGTGACAGATTGATGTGCAGTTCTTTGCGAGGAAAAGCTGGCTGAAGAGGAGAACTTGGGGAGGGTAAGCAGGTTGCAAGTGTATTATTCATGCACTTCTTGCCTAGAAAAATAAAGTTTCCCACCTTTCCGACCTGAGTTTGGAAGACCATTAGGGACTGAGTTTGCTTTGTGACTTAGAAGCTTACAGCTGTCCAGAAAGAAAGAACAACATAAAAAAAATGAGTACCTATTGGTACTTTCCAAAGAAGTGCCAAAATCCACAAAGAGAATGACCAAACAGACTTTTCTTTTTCTTTTCCCACTGCGAGTGAGAGAGGAGAGACATGATATTTCATGTCACTGGTAAGGAGTTTGTTTTATAAGAACAAATGAAGAAGTATAGCTTGTTACACTACTCAGAGCAAGTCAGCCCAGGATCTCACAAACAGAATGGCAAGTTGCTGGGTTTCTTTTAGAATGGGAAATGGATGAAGGTTCACAGAACGGAGAGCTTTATAACACCATGCAAGCAGGCAAGGCACATTCTCTTTTAAGAAAATGGGTGCCTAAGTTATAGATTTGAAAAACAGATCAGCCAGCTAATATGTTGTATTTTGTATAAGTTTGAGCTGTTAAATTTTCCAAAATTGTGTACTTTTTTAAATCCTAAAAAAATAATGCTTTCAATCTCTTACCTACTTTATAAGTCACAATGATACTTTAAGTACATTGATATTTCAATAGTTGTTTCCTGAACTTCTTTTCTACCATCTACCAATAATGGAAACTTTAACCAAAGACATTTAACACAATGAAATAATGACACAGGGGGTCAGGGGCTATCTTGTTCATCACAGTATACCCCACATCCAGAAGAAGGCTGGCATAGAAAATACTGTTGACTATTAGTGATTTCTACTAACTGCCGATTCATTGGAACAATCAAATGACTATTCGTTGGAAGCCAATTTAGGAACACCATAACTTACTATTCTAGCCTAGTGGACAGTTTAATGCCAAAAATTTCATGAGCAATTTTCCCACAACTTTCAGAAAGCATTTTAATGAAGACACACAATCAGGATTACACCCTTTCTGCCATTACCATTTGGCCCACGATGAAGTTAAATGCAAAGCTGAATACAAAGAAGAAATTTAGCCCAGGGGGATTAATTTCTCCAAGGCTAGGGAGGGAGAGGAAGCCAACTACTGTTTTCCTTTTCAAGGGAGTACTGCTTGGGTTACTATCCACCAAGATAAAAAGGGATAAATATGTAGTCGTTAATGATAGGGAGAAGCAACAGTTTTTTGGCACTGGTACAAAGCCAGGAAATTTAGCAGTTTCCAGAGAGTTTCATATGCTTCTCAGTGAAAAAGGTTTGCGATAGCACTTCCTAATGAAATGCCAAAATCCACACCGTGAATGACTGAGTAGCACTTTTTTCCCGTTTTCCCACTGCGGGTGAGATTCTGGAAGATACATGATGTTTCATGTCGCCGCCAAAATAGTTTGTTTTGTAACAAGATACGAAAGGAGACAGCTTGTTATACCACCTGTACTGTACTATTTGTTAGTATTTTAATAGGTAATTAATCTTGATTTGATAGGATTTAAGATTTTTATTTTTTGGCACATATGCTCAAGCTATTATGTTATAAATTTCAAACATTTCAGCAAATGTCATCCTGATTGTTCCCTACTGCATAGAACACTAGCAGTGAAATATTCAAGGTCAGGAACTTGGATTCTTTACCCACTGTATTCAGGAAAACCAATTTATTGTTCTGTCTCAGTAAAGAGGGGTGATTTCTTTTGGGTCTATATCATATTGGCAGTCAATCTAGAAAACTTATAATTACTTTTAGGAAATGGAGGTTTGGTAAGTGCGTTAATCTGTCTCTGTGAATTTAATATATACCCCATAGCTATTGCTATGACAAAATTCTGAGTTCAACATTTTATATTACTTTATAAGAATGAAGTGAGTGCTTAGTCTGACTAAAATCTTCTAACATAAAATTCCAGAGCATGCCTTTGCACTCACATGGGTGTACAATCTTAGGAAGGTCTTGAGGTATTTTTTAAAACAACCTTCATACTGAATGGTCCTGGTTTGGCAAGTTGATTTTCTTACAGATTTTTTTAAATAAAAAAAAAATTACATTTGGCATCAAGCAAAATCACTACAAATCATTATTTAAATTGACCTGGATTTAAGCATTTTCTAGCATATAAAATAATGACTTTATAAAATGGTCTTAAAACAAAACTTCAATGATTCAGAGAGAGTATTTGCCTTTTGGGGGGTGGTGTATGGTCTTGGAACTGAACCCGGGTCTCCTGCATGGAAGACGAGCATTCTACCACCAAACCAAAGAGTTTGCTTTTGAAGGGTAAGGATAAGTGCTCAACATTATAAAAAGTATTAATGGAACTAATTCTTCAGAAGATCAATAAAAATGGCTTACATGTTTTCTTTTTAATGACAATGTAAGTTCTGACAAGGAAGAGGTACACCTAGTGGAAATGCAAAGTGGAATAGCCACTTTTAAAAACAGTTGGTCAATTCATTATAAAATTAAACCCATATTTACCATATAATCCAGGCAATTCCACCCCTAAGTATTTACCCAAGAGAAATAAAAACAACTGTTCACACAAAAACCTAAACACAAATGTTTATAGGGGTTTCAATCAAAATTGCCAAAAGCTGGGAACAATTCTATCCACCAACTGGCAGGCAGAGAAATCCATACAATGGAATGTTTCTCAGTGATAAAAGGAAGAAACTACAAATCCACACAGTAACATGGATGAATCTCAAATGCACTAGGTTTGGTCAAAGTCAGTAGAGACAAAAAGCTAGGCCTGCAGAATTCCATTCACCTTCATTTTAGGAGAGAAAACTATAGGGACAGAAATCAGATCCGTGAGTTTCAGTGGGTGGGGATGGAAGGGCGTGAAGGAACTTTTTGGGGTGATGGGCCACTTCTATATTTTGACTGTGTGTGTGTCAAACTCATGGAACTGTTCACTAAAAAGGATGAAATATAATATATATGAATTATAACTCAAAAAACCTAACTATCTAAAAAAGGTACTAAAACACAATAATGCTTTAATGATGGATGTTCCTTCAAATCCTTCTCTGATTTTCACCAATGTTCACAGGTACATTTTTATCTATCACATAAATTGATGATCTGAAAAAAAATTCTGATTAATTCTGCAGTTCCAGCAAAGACCAGCGTGATTTGGTGAGGTTAGACCCATTAATCAACTCCAGATTGGCATCTTTATTTTTCCGTTCACGAAACAGGATTTTTTATTGAGTGATTTGACTTCCTGGTTGTAGTCTCAGTGTTTTGGGGACACATCTGTTCTTGACCACCAATGGAGGAACTCCAGCTAACTCCTCTTTTGCAGGCCTCCTCCATGAAAGGTGCTACTTCTCCTCCATCATAATAGCACGAGACAAACATTTACGCAGCTTGGAGGTGTGCCAGGTGCCATGCTCAACACCAGGAATATAAATATAAGACAGCCTTCTCTCTCCATCACTCCTCATTCTGTCTTACAGAAATGGTGCCTATGTGAACTTTATCAGAACTTCTGACAGATGTCCGATTTTAAACCTCTCTTCGTTTATACTATCCCTCCCAGCATTTATCTTTGAATTATTCACTTTTTCCACATCTAAACCACACCATAATCCCAATAGGTTCTTAGAGCTTGGTTCGAGGAGGAGTCAGAGCTTGATTCTGCTTAGATTTCCTTGTGGAGAAAAAAGAGGGTCACAGAGTCAATGATACTTCATCTCCATCTCATCTCATGCTTTGGTACTAAATGTGCTGTATCTATGGAGAGAGACAATCTAAGTTTGAGAACCTACACTAGGCATGATTTCAATGTTTAATGCAATCTTCCAAAGTACCCGATTCCCTTGGGGTACAATGGTTTCCACAATTTTTCTAAATAAAATGATACCTCTGACATAAGATATGGTCCTTGCTAGAGTTCATGCTTTCTAATGACTTATAGAACTCTTTTAAAATATACTTTGTGGTAAGTAAAAGCAACTAGAATCCCTATTTCAAGAGCTATAATTTAGCTTTTATAATATATATGTCCAAATTATTTTATGATTTTATAAATAAACCCATCTCTAAGTTTTCCTTTCAACCAAAAAAATGAGTATTTGAGGAAGAATGGTTCCCCCCCAAATGATCACTGCAAAGAAACAAATGTATAATTTATATATATACAGAAAGTATAATATATATGTGTATCCCTGGATTCTTAGAAAAATGAATGGAAGTATCACCACCAAGAAAATTTGAATTTGATAGTTTCCTTCTTTCTAATTTAATATCAGATTTATGCCTGTTTCTTAATCCTATTAAGTTTCTCTGATGACTTACAATTAAAATGGAGCAGCACCTACTGCAATGTCTTTTTTTTCTTTAAATTATGGTTTGATTTATTGATTGTGTAAGTAGTTCTCGAATATTTAAAGGAACGTTAATTGTTCAGTTACTACTAAATTCAACACAAGACAAAGTACAAGTAGCAGCAAGAATTGCTCCCCATGAGGAAAACCCTAGAGACAACACAGTGAATCTATGAGTCAACATACACACGCAGAGAACACAATCAACATTGTTTTCAGCCTTACTAAGGAATAACTGATGTAAAATAAATTGCGCATATTTAACTGTACAATTTCATTAGATTTTTGTATGTATATACTTGTGAAACCAACACTACGATTAAGATAATGAACATCACTATTACATCCAAAGGTTTCCTTGGGCTCCTCTGTAATCCAGTCCTCCATGTTCTCCACCCCAGTGGCCAGGCAATCACTGATCTACTTTCTGTCCCTAGAGATTAGTTTGCATTTTCTATAATTGTATATAAATGGAATCACATGGTATGTGCTCCTTTTTTGGTCTTAATTCTTTCAGCCAGCATAATTATTCTAAGATTCATCCATGCTGTTTCATGTATCAGCAGATTGTTCTTTTTTTTATTACTAAGTAATATTCTGTTGCATGGATATACCATGATTTGTTTCTCTATTCACTAGCTGACAAGCATTTGGGATATTAGGAATAAAGATGTTATGAACATCTGTGTACAAATCTTTACGTGAACACATGCAACAGATCACAACAGATAACCCTTTATAAGCAAGAATAATTACATAACATTATGGAGACAAAGGACAAAGTGTGGTTGCTTATGGAAGAAATTCACCAAAATGGCATCCACTTTATTTTGTCTTTTAAGGTGCTGGTGGGTGGATAGGTGTTCGGTCTCTCAAACTATATTTTAATACCCACCATCTTTTATTTTGTCATTTTCTGACTCAGAGTTTTGCACAGAATAGTTACTCATTGAAAGTTTGCTTTGCTTATTTAGGATGGTAACCAAGTGCTCTCTGATGGGCTTGGCTCTCATGCAGTTTTTCCTCTGGATGTTGAAAATCTAGTCTATAGACTTTACTTTAGGTTCTTAATCAGATTCTTTTCTAATTTAATTTTTAGTTAATTTTTTATGAGAGAAGTTGTAAGTTTACAGAAAAAGCATGTAAAAAACGTAACATTCGGGCCACAGTGGCTCAGTGGCAGAATTCTCGCCTGCCATGCCAGAGACGTGGGTTTGATTCCCGGCACCTGCCCATGTGAAAAAAAAAAGGATTAAAAAAAAAAAAAACAAACAAAAGAAAAATACAGTGTTCCCATATAACTCCTATTGTTGACAATTTGCATTACTGTGGTACCTTTGTTACAACTGATGAAAGAATATTAAAATATTACTGTTAACCGTTGTCCATAGTTTACATTAGGTGTACTTCCCCCATATACCACCCTATTATTAAAAACTTGTATTAGTTGTAGATCTGTTATAATTCATGAAACAACATTCTTTTACGTAAACTATTAACCCCAGCCCATTGTCCACAACATGGCTTACTGTGTTATACAGTCCCATGTCTCATCTTCTAACATTCGTTCTAGTAATTCCTTCTAGTAAATGCCCCAAATTTCCCCCTTCAACCACATTCACATACAAAATTCAACACTGTTAATTATACTCCAAATAATGTGCTACCATCAACTACAATCCATTTCTAAACCTTTACAATAAACCTAGAAATACCTGACATGATCAGCTCTATCTTCCCCTCTTTCAAACACAAGAATGCTTATGGAAAGGAAAATTAATGTTGGTCAAAGTCAAGACAAGGGAAAAAAAGCATTTTCTATCTTTAATACAACTTAGGTAACAAATATAGGGGGCAGGGAGTCTTGCTCAGTTAGATGTTAAAACACAAGCATGTTCCTATTTCTAAGCACTGGTTCCCAGTTACTCAATTATAATGCTTCCCGGAAAAGGGAATTATGTTTACGAGTACATTGAAGCTCTGACAGGTTCAGGTAGGTGATAAGAAGTGCCCAACACTGGGGGCTTTTGATGAGTCTGATGCAGGGCAGGAGAGCTTTTCCAAACTGAGAGCAAGTTCTAGTTTTCAGATGGCAACAGCAGAACAACTGGGGGTTCTTGGATACAGGGAAGCACCTGAAAGAGCAGCATGGGCCTGGTTCAGATACTGTGACCAGGGTCCTTAACGACGAACTTCTATACCCCTTTGGTTGTCAATGACTTCAATGTTAAAAAATCCACTTGGGAGCTTTCAGATAACCAAGTGCCCCAGTAGGAGGGGCTGGACTTCAGCTTTCTTTTGGACCCTTTTTATTTCTAAGGTACAACCTGGCTGTAAACTGGTATGGGGATCCAAAAAACGAATTCCCTAGGCCCTGAAATCCACTGATACTGCTTTGTAGGGTAGGTTCATACAATCCATTGTTAAGCTCTGGGAAAACCAAGATAATTATAAATCAGCTTACCTGCCACTGCTACAGTAAAACCATGTTTACCTTTTGGAGAAAATACCATGCTACAAACATCGCCAAAGTCTCAACCATTACATAGGTTGTGAAGAATATATGTGCTTGGATCTGAATTAGGTGGGAAGATAGGAACTCTGTGGAACCGTCAAATGGCACGTGATAACTCCTATTATGGATCTTTCTAGTAAAATATTGTAGTTCTCTGTTTACAATACTGTCTTTGCCACTGGAATATAAATTCCTTGGGGGAAGAGAGGGAGACAACATAGCCTGATATAGCTTTGAACCAAGCACTTTGCACAGTGCACTGGTAGATGTTGGAGAAATGTTTAAGAATTGGTAAATAAAATATGCCATGAGTCCCTTGCTTTCTTGCAAGGACTTAATGTTAAGACCCACTGAACCCTTCTTAAAAGCATCTGGTCCCAATCAGAGGGCAACTGAGAAGAGGAGACTCTTAGAAGGGAAAGGTGGGTTGTGGGATGATGCGTCTAACAAGTTTTTAGACACAAAAATACCGACGCATATATCGTGTTTGAATAACATTATTTCATTAAAGGGGAAAAAGCTATAAAAACATACATATTTTAAAAATAAAAAATATTTTCTAAGTTATTTTAAATATATAAAATTAAGTTGAATTGGATATCATAAGTAAACATTGGACAGGGGGAGGAGGGGATGGCAGCAGGTCTAAAAATGTATATTTGGGGAGTAGGGGATGATGCTAGGGCAGAGGATAGTTGTGGGTCTCAGGATAATCTTTGGGGCAGAAACTGCAAAATCTAATTTGAAACACACAAGTGGTGGAGAAAGGGCTTAGAAACCAACACCAAATAGCAGGTGATCTTTGGCCTCTCTGATCTTAAACTGGGCTGAAACTCCAGCTGAGTTCACTGAGGCCACTGAACAGCTGTCAGATGATAACTGCTTTCAGAGTTGTCAGCAACATTTGGTTCAAACCAGTCCCTGTGGCTGTTCCTAGTCTGTGGAAGTGGAAAAAAGAGTCAATGTTTCCCTTTGCTTCCACCTCTGCTTGAGCTATCCTAAATTAGGAAATCATCTGGATTTGTAAAAATAATCACTCCTTGGCATGTTCACAGAGTCTGCTAAAATGTTATTTCAGAAAGGAGAATTTGGGTGCCTGGAGGTCACAATAGGAAATGAATCTGGCAATTTGAAAGTACACCTGCTGAAGTTCCAGGCCATCTCAGTATTCAAATAATAAATAATTTATCCATCCTTCCAAACATCTTTTGGGTCTTTTATTAAAAAAAAAAAAGTTTAAGTTATTACACTTGGTATGAGTCAAAAAAATAAAAATAAAACGCTCTGCTTCTTCAGATGTGTATTCCAGGTTTTTTTTCTCCAACATTTTTTCACTATTCAACAAATTCTCATTCAGAGTCTACTATATACACTGTACTCGCCAGGCATATATGTCTCAATTAGGACAGCTTTGGCTGCAAGCAGCAGAAAATCTGACACCAACTGGATTAAACAATACAGAAACTTGTCTCACATGTTAAGAAATTTGGTGGTAAGGGACTCCATGGTGGTCTGATTCAGAGATTCAGCAATGCTGTGAAGTATCCAGGTTATTTTTGTCTGTATTATAATAATTTCCTATTGTTGTTGTAACAAGTTACTACAAAGTTATTATCTAACAGTTTTAAGGTAAAAAATGTGGGTTAAAATCAAGCTACCAGAAGAGCTGTGTTCCTTTGTGGAGGCTTTAGGGAAGAATCCATTCCCTTCTGTCCCCCAGCTCCTTGAGGCTTCCTACATTCCTTGGCTCACGCCTTCTTCCTCCATCTTTGAAGCCAGCAACAGCTGGTTGAGCCTTCATATCTTATCATTCTGACATGACTCTTCTGTCTCCTTCTTCCACTTTTAAGAACCCTTATGAATACACGGAGCCTATCTAGATAATCCAAAATAATATCCTCATCTAAAGTCTGTCCCCTTACTCACATCTGAAATGTCCCTTTTGCCACGTAAAATAACATATTTATAGATTCCAAGGATTAGGATATGGACTTCTTTGGGAGAAGGGGATGAGAATCATTCTCCCTACCACAATCTCTCAACTCTTCCAGCTTCAGTGAGTACTTTTCCCTCAGGCTGGTACCCCTTATGGTCATAAGATGGTTTTACAGTGGCTTCAGGTATCACATGCATATATATTTTCCAGAAGAAAAGGGTGAGCCATCTCTTTTGTAGAAGGGAAGAAAGCTTTCCCAGAAGCCCTAGAGCAGATTTTCCTTCATATTTAATTGGCTGAGATGGATCACTAGCCTATAATTAATACATATTTTGGGAAGGAGAATAGGTTCACTATGATTTGTATTTCACTAATGGCTAACGATGCTGAGCAACTTTTCATATGCTTATTGGCCATTTGCACATCTTCTCTGGAGAAAATGTCCATCCATATCATTGGCCCACTTTTTTCAGTTGGGTTGTCTAACTTGTTGAGTTGTAGGAGTTCTTTATATACTCTATTTATTTGTTTGTTTATTTATTACATGGGCAGGTACTGGGAAACAGACCCGGGTCTCTGGCATGGCAGGTAAGAACCCTGCCACTGCGCCACCATTGCCCTATCTATTCTAGGTATCAAACCCTTATTAGATATATAGTTTCCAAATATTTTCTTCCATTCTGTAGGTTGTCTTTTCATTTTTTTGATAATGTCCTTTGATGCACAAAAATTTTTAATTTTGATGAGGTACCATTTATCTGTTTTCCCTTTCGTTGCCTGTGCTTTGGTGTAAAGTTTGAGAATTCACTGTCTAATATACAATCTTGAAGATATTTCCCTATGTTTTCTTCTAAGAGTTTTTATAGTTTCAGCTCTTATATTTAAGTTGTTGATCCATTTACAGTTAATTTTTTAATGGGGTATAAGGTATGAGCCCATTCTCATTATTTTGCATGTAGATATACAGTTTCCCCAGTACCATTTCTTGAAGAGACTTCTTTCCAAATTGAGTGGACTTGACAACCCTGTCAAAAATCAATTGGCTATAGATGTGTGGATTTAATTCTGAACCCTCAAGTCTATTCCATTTGCTTGTATGTCTGTACTTGTGCCAGTACCATACTGTTTGTCTTTTTATTACTCATAAGTTATCTATTTATTTATACATTCCATTAATCACTTCTAGACATGTACATTTTAACCATATATAATAAATATAGCACATCATTTTATACTGTACACCTTTCAGTTTCATTCAATGTTGCTTTCTGATTCTCCCCAGTAATTATAACTTCATTTAGTTTGAATAAAATATAAGAACTGGACATTGTAGAAATTTCAGCAGCAACTTTTACTTCATACATATTTGCATCTACTAATCTATTTGAGGAAAGTACCATACTGTTTTGATTGTTGTAGCTTCGAAATAAGTTTTGAAATTGAGAAATGTGAGTCCTCCAAATTTGTTCTTCTTTTTCAAGGTGATTTGGCTATTCAGGGCCTCTTGCCCTTCTGTATGAATTTGATGATTGGTTTTACCATTTTTGCAAAGAAGGTCATTGACATTTTTATTTCAACTATGTTGAATATGTAAATTGTTTTGGATATCTTAATGATATTTTGTCTTCTGGTCCATTAACACGGGATATCTTTCCATTTATTTAGGTATTTTTAAATTTCTTTCAGCAATGATTTGTAGTTTTCCTTATACAAGGCCTTTATACAATTTATTCCTAGATATTTTATTCTTTTAGTTACTATTATAAATGTAATTGTTCTGATTTCTTTTTCAGATTGCTCATTGCTGATGCATATAAACCACATTGATATTTGTGTATTGATCTTGTACTCTGACACTTTACTAGAGTAAATTAATTTATTAGCTCTAATGGCTTTTGTATATTCTTTCGGATTTTCTAGGTATAGACTCATGTGCCGTGTGAATGGGATAGTTTTCTTTCCTCCTTTTCAATTTGGGTACTTTTTATTTCTTTTTCTTGCCTAATTGCTTTGGCCAGAACTTTCAGAACAATGCTGAAAAACAGTGGTGAAAATGGACATCTCGTTTTGCTTCTGATCTTAAGAGGAAAGCCATTTAGTGTTTCACTGTTAAATATGATGAATATAGTTGTGGGATTTAAATGCCCTTTATCATGTTGAAAAAGTTTCCTTTTATTCCTAGTTTTCTCAAAAAAGGGTTCTGGATTTCATCAAATGCATTCTCTTCATCAATTGAGATGCTCAGGTGTTTTTTTTTCCCCCTCATTCTATTAATATGGTTAATATATTGATTGATTTTCTTATGCTGAGTCACCCTGGCATAACTGGTATAAATCCCACCTTTTCATGGCATATATAATCCTTTCAATGTGCCATGACATTTAGTTTACTCATATTTTGTTGAGGACTTTTACAACTATATTCATAAGGGATATAGGTCTGTAATTTTCTTTTATTGTGCTGTCTTTATCTGGCTTTGGCAGTAGGATGATGCTAGCCTCAGAAAGCAAGTCAGAAAGTGTTTCCTCCTCTTCAATTTTTTGGAAGAGTTTGAGCATGAACAGTATTAATTCTTTGAATAGTTTGTAAAATTCACCAATAAAGCCACCTGAACCTGAACTATTTTTGGTTAATAGGTTTTTGGTAACAGATTACTTTCTTTACCTGCCATTGGTTTGTTAAGTTCTTCTATTACTTCTTGAGTCAGTTTAGGTAATTTGTATGTTAACAAAGCTTCTTTCAATGAAATGAATCTGGGCAAGGAGGGATTGTTTGGGGCAAATTCTTGATTGCTCTGCATTAACTAAGAAAGAAAGAGCCAGAGAATTGTCTAGAGGATTGTGCCAATTGAGGAGCCTGCCACACTTTCCAAGCACCAGAAGCTAGAGACTCAATATCTAGGCCACAGCCCTATAAAGTCCAAAGAGGAAATATCCTTTCAATCCAAGCCCTAGAAGTAGTGAACCAAGGCCTCCTCTATCGTCTAAGAAGAAGAGAGGCGTCTTACTGAAGAGTGATGTAAAAGAATCCTCATTTCAGAAAATATATCCCTATGATTAACTGGTCTAAAGGGTTAGAGCTTGCGTAGGTTCTGACACTTTATAAACTGTGTGATCTTGGGCAAGTATTCAACTGAGTCTCAGTTTGCTCATCTGTAAAATGGGGAAAACACTGACATCTCTCAGGGCTTCTCTGAGAGTTAAATACAATACTTTACATACACCAGGAAGAACAGTTCCTGGTACAGAGCAGGCATCCACTATGCAGTAGCAATTATGCTTATTTCCCTAATAAAAAGCTACTGATAACAAAATGTATCACTAGAATCTATTTCATTAAGAGACTTTTTCTTTAGTTTTATATGCTTTCTCCCAAGTCAATCAAAATAATTATAACTCCATTTCGAAGTCATATTTTATTCATTTATCATAGGATTGAAATATTCTACTTTGGGAGAATTACCATACATGCTCCATTCTTTTCTTAAAACTGGTTCTTAAAAATAAGATGCTGCAAGAGATAATTATCAGAAAGAGTAGTTGTTTTAGAGTAAGATTTTCTAAGGTATTTCTATAAATAGAAAATTGTGAAGGATTTAAATTATGATCTTTCCATTATGACATGCACTTATTATAGGAACACAGCTACTAGACAAGGCAAATGTTTATACCTATATTATAAATCTGCTTCCAGGTATGATCCTTAAATCAAGTCTGAAATTTAACTACTTTATACAGAGTAGGAAATGAGTAACTGATTTTCGAAAAACTTTTCCATTAGATATACAAAAACGCACAAGGAAGAAAGAAAAGTAATGAAACCAAACCATGATCTCTGGGCTTCAATATTTACTGAGCACAACACTGAGATTCTAGGGGGCTCTAAGGCTGAAAAAATCTCAAGAGTGTGTCATAAGTGAGGAGCGTGCCCTGAGTGGGTACGTAATAAACGTTCAAAACAAGCCTGAAAGCCAGACACAGGGACCAGCTCTGGAACATGAAGTGCCCTCTGCTGCCAATCTCATCCTCTTAAATACACACTGCTGGTCACTCCTTTGAGCTCCCTGGGTTTTAATGTATTCTCCTCCACGAAGCTCTTCAGAATTATCCTTCTCCCCTAAGTCATCCAATTTTCTCTCCTTTCTTACCAAAAGCACTTCCTCTGTAATAGGCAGAGGATTATTGCTTCAGCTTTTTTTTTTTTAACAGGAGAGATGTCAGGCTTGTTATTTTCAGAGTGATTTAAACAGCGCTAGTGTTATAACTAAACAGAGAGAACAAAGATGCGAAAATATTAATCATCCTGCCCAGTTGTCCACTGGGAGAAGCTGAAAATGGCAACAGGCTGCTGTCTCCTGGCTTTGTGTCTACGTTACCGCCTGTGCGGCTGACAAACACTCCCTTTCCTGAACATATGGAGCAATCTCGGGAAGGAATTTGCCTCAGTGAACCCTGACTAGCCAATCAAAACCAGAAGGTTCCAAGTTCGGTGACTAATATCAGAAATGAATTGTGCGTGGTGAAAAGGAAATTTTGTGGGCTCGAGAAATTTATACCCTGAGATCAGTCATATCACAGGTGTGCGGGATCACCTGGAGAAACTGAACTTTCAAAAAGGCAAGTTCATTGCTTCAAGCAGCACGTCTGTCAGCGCAAAGTAGGAAAAGCCGAACAGCTCTGTGTGCTCTGCCGGCTGTCACGACGCCAGTGATAGCTGCCATTTAGAGGAGAGTTACAGGTCTTCACTGGGGCAGTCCTTGGGCTCAGCGCTGCAAAACTGTGATCCTATCTAGCTTACCCTCACAGCCCATAAGGTAGGTATTATCATGCTCTCTTCTACATATGGGCAATGAAGCTTGGAAAGATTAAGTAAATTGTTCTTGATCCCACAGTTCAAAAAAGTGTGCATGTGTGTGCGGGGGGGGGGGGGTGATCTATCCAATTCCAAAGCCCTCACTCTTAAGCACTGTACTATTTGGTACTCTTCCCTCCACCCCCTTCCACAGGAAAACTAAAGAACTAGAGAAACTGGACAGAAGATATGTTAAAATATAAATAGATTATACAGGATGACCTCAGAAAATATGGGGGCTAAATTCATTAATCACCTTGGGAGATAACTTAAATATGTACTTCCACAATGAAAGACATTTTGGCTGCCAAGAAAGTGAAACGCTGTGACATTTCAACAGAGGGTGTGGAAATAAGCATTGGAGAGCCACTGGTTACCACTTCAAATTCTATATAAAACAAGAAAAACTCAAGAAGGGTGTTACAACCTAGATGCCTAGCCAGTTTCATCCTAAATGGTATTAAATCCCCCCACGTGTTTCCAGTAACAAAAGCGACAGAGGCCAGCATGTTCAATCTCCCTCAGTCCCACCAGGGTTAACAGCAGCAAGTGTGGCCCCGTGGCTCCATGAGAACCAGTGGAATCGCAATCCAGCAAATTTTCACAAGCCACTTACAATGTATAAAGCACTATGACGGAAAAACGAAAATATTTATTGGGTGCTTACTATATGCTATGCAGTGGTGCCAAACCCTTTAATGTGTTATCCCACTTAATCTTCACAGCTAAGCCTGCGAGGTGGATTCTACGATTTCCCTGACTTTATAAATGAGATAACTGAGGTATACAGCTGAGTCTCAGGACTCTAGAGTCCTTGTTCTTAAACTCTGCTGGGTAGGTGGAGTGAAACACAGTGTCCACCCTTCAGGCCTTTACAATTGTGGGGTAGATTCTATCATCTCCAGGGTTAAGGAACAGGGTAAACATCCGTCTACTCACTCCCTCATGACACTATAAATGGAGAAAATTAGCTAGGAAGACCTCGCCTTTCTCATTGAATAGTGGAAAGTGTGCTCTGTTAATTTTACAAGGAGAAGGGTTTCCTGGAGATGGGCTCATTTTGGAAAAGGAAGGGACAAAGAGGAAGAAAAAAGAGACCAACAGCATGGAAGTATCCCAAACCGTGACTTCAAGACGCTCCTGCTTTCCTGAAATGCAGAGGACACCCTCTCCTCTACCGAGGGGGAAAGCCTGTAGTGCTTACCCTGTTTTCCAGAGTGATTCAGAGCATGAGAAGAGAGGAATAAGAGACTTAAGAATACAGAGTCCAGGGGTTACCTGCTCTTAGCCTCCCAGTTTCTGGTCACGTCAAAGGCCTTTCATCCAATACAGCAATTACTGCCCTGCAGAATTTTAACAAATGTTAATTCAGAACAGATCATTCTGCCTATGATGTTAGTTTAGAATGAGTCATCATTCATTATAGGAAAACATTATTTGGGAAGTAGTTACTTTGTTCTAGCTATAAAAAGTAGAGAACATAAAAAAGTTCCTAAGGAAAACCATCTTACTTCCAACTGAACTGAAATAGTTGGGTTCGTTAAGTGTTTTTTTGTGTGTGTGTGTGGGGGAGTTTGCCAATCTCCAATTCAAAATCTACCCATTTCATCTTTCTTTTTATAAACAAACAAAATTCATAGAAAGAAATGCATGAGCGCTGAATTTTTTTTTTTAAGTAAAAGGGGTATTAGGCTAAAGCCACTTTTAGTAGAAAATGGTACATATGAAATATAGTAAATGATTATTTCTACTAAGTTTTTAAATTCTTATTTCGCAAGTCCCTGAAGAGGACACTAAATAACTGGCTGACAGATTCCAGTTGTTTTTGAGCAAGTTATAATTGACTAAAAGTTTTTAAACACAGAAGGCCCTAAAATAAGCTCCTATAATAATACACATTTAACTGTAAAAGGTGAAGGTGAAAGATATAATGTCCCTTTTTATTTTTTGTATGCTGCATGGCAGGGTCACATTTCATTCTTGTTCCATGTGAGTATCCCATTATTGCAGTACCATTTGTTGAGTTTTGTTTGGCTGTTTGTTCATTTTGGGGGAAGTGCATAGTCCGGGAATCGAATCCAGGTCTCCTACATGGCAGACGAGAGTTCTACCACTGAATTACCCTTGCACTCCTCTTATGTCCCATATTTTTAAGATGACTACTAACAAAGCCGTGGTTAGAAATAAGTAGAAGCAATATACCGGCTTGAATTCAGGATTTATAAACATCTTACAGGAATACTGGGTAGGGGGCAATAACGTTCAGAGACTTGCAGTCTAACTCACTCCCTATTTGGCCTGGTCAATTTCTTATTTTATATCTAATGACTTCCAAATGCTTAAAACTGATGGATAAGTATCAATGTGTGGTGGACATGGCGACACACCACCCAGTTCCTCCCTTAAGGAAGGACTTTTTGCCCCAGCTACTGGGAGTGCTGTCAGCAGGTGGACTTCAGCTGTCGGTCTCCTTAGGGACTGCCTCAAGGGCAAAGAGCTGCCTCACCCAAGGTCATGGTCTTCCCATGGCATTCCACAGTCAATGACTGATCAAGGTGCGGCAATGAAGGCCCAGTCATTTAAATTAGACATGGGACAACTGTGAAAGGCCATTTTAACACCAAAGCTCCCCATGCAGTTGGCTTAGGCTGTCTTCAAGTTTAACTTTGTCCTCTGCCTATCCTGCTTTCGCGGCCTCCCTTCCATGGGTGCTAATCACAATAAACATGCTGCACACTAAATTCCAGTCCAAAGTCTGCTCCCTAGAGAATCCAACCTCCAACTCAATGTCTCTATGGATAAGAAAAAGAAATATAGCTTTCAAGGGAAGCGGCCTCAGTTAAGTGGGTGGCTGAAAAAAAAATTTTTATTTTGGTACTACTTCTTTTCTCTATACAACCTACATCCCAACAGGTCTTTAAAATTCAACTGAGGAAAAGGGTAAGCAGTTCAGCCTTTCGCATTATTCCAGTCAGCCAAAGGAGTACAATAGAACTCTCAGTGGGGCAAGCTGAAACACTTAGTCAGCTTTCCTTTTTCCTTGCATTCCATGCCTCTTACACGCATAAGATGAAATGAAAAATACGCTCAACCTTGTTGATTTACATCCCAAACTGTTACTTCAAGCCCAACGTCTCCACACGCCCACCTCAGACATCTTCCCCATAAACACAACTACTTACTTCTTCTTAGACTCTTTGCACATTCCTGGCAAGAAAGGTACCAGAAAAAGTATTATTTTTATCGCAAAGCAAAACAAAAATGACTACTTTTCTGCTCTTTGATTGGATGACAAAAGAAAAAAAAAGTGAAATGAGTTTTCATCTTATTCCCATCCCTAGAGATTGGCCAAGCTTAAAATGAGCTGAGGAGTACGGTTCCTACCTGAGTCAGAGGTGAATCCAGAAGCAGAAGAGAGGGCTACTCCTGTATGCAGGACCTCAATTTATCCTATCCAAATGATCCACAGAGGTTCAGACACACATTGGGGGTCTCCTTAAGTTCATTTCATCAGAGACACACATTACTCACCAGTGAAATACACTCAAAGGCAAGACAGCTGTTAGAAACATACTCTAAATGACTAGTTGCTAATTCTTTATTACATAATAAAAATTTTAAAAACCTGTGTTTATGGATTTCCAACGGGTCAAAGTGGTTCACAGAACTATTTTACCTTTGATGTCAATCCAGTTCCTAAACTACTCTTTGAAATGGTTAAAACAGTAACAATAATAATTTTTAAATAAAGGGTGCTTATCACTGTGATCAAAATTTCTTCTCTGAGATTTCACTCTCTTGGCAAGATTGTCTAGTTTAGAATGAGACCACTGTGTCCCTCCCCAAAATAAACTTGTCATAAGTACATTACCTTCCCACTCAAGCTCCTTTAAGCATTCTAAATCTATTGAAACTACTACTCAGCAACTTCAGTTCCTTTCTTAGGCTGTCTTTCCCTGCTTAAGCACTTGGTTCTAATCAGACCACTTCCTTCCTGCTGCTTTGGTTTTTATTACCAATGTTCTTAAGTCCTTTTCACCACCCCATATGCTAAACAACTTTCACTTTTAGAGGCACATTCTCTGAGAATACTAAAGAGTAGCCAGCTCAGTTAAAGGTCTTCCATAACGTAACTACCCTTCATATACTTTAGACGAAATTGTGAAGAGCTAAAATTTTTCTCCAGTCACATTCACCTTCTTTCTTAATCCTTCTCTTCTGAAGAGCACATGACCTTCCCAGGGATCAGGTATTTCTATTCTTTCACGGATCCTCCAGTCACAGAGAAAAGTAACACAATAAATTTTACTCAGCGTACAAAAAAAGCCTTAACACAGCTAGCCTAGTTGCTCATCCTCAGAAAGCCCTGCTTACAACATTATGTGGAGTCAGCCTGGAGTATTTTGTTATAGCAGCCTTGGCAAACTAAGACAACCAGCTTCTACAGTGCAGGTGAGTTTCCGTCTTATGGGTGGTAATCTCTTCATCATAAATGCCTAGCAACATTTTCTGATCACAACTGGCAAATTCATAGTAAACACCTTTTTGTTCATCCAGTTAGTTAATGATCTTGATTTCTGGAAAAATATCTAAAGCACAAATTTCTGAAGATTTAGTCCCTCATTAATTTAACAAATATCTATCAGTTGCTATCTGCCATGTGAAACTGGGGATACAATAGTGAGTAAAATGGAGTGATGGCCCTCAGGTTGCTTACACGGCAGGGGAGAATAAGGACAAATTAATATCAATGGACACTGCCTGATGAATGCTAAGTCTAGGGAAAGAGAGGGCCCTTGGGGAACATGTAGGAGGGGAAGATTTCCTAGTGGAAATGATGTTTCAACCTCAGCTGCAACTTGAAGAATGAGTCAGTGTTAGTCAAGGGAAGATTGTGTGTGTGTGTGTGTGTGTTCATGGGGCGAGGGTGCGGGTGTGCAGCAGAAAAGGAAGGACAAGAACTGGCAGGAAGCCGGGGTATTCCGGGCAATAGGAAAAGCTCAGGCCAAGTTTCAAAGGCCGAGTCCAGCAAATGGTGCACTGACCAGCTGGAAGTGGGTCCGTATGGCTAGAGTGTGTAATTCCAGTGACAAGGCACACAATAACCACGTCATTGTGAACAAGTATGGTTACTATCATGAAGGTAATGGGGGAGCCACTCAAAATTAACAATGTGATCAGGTCTTATAGTCTAAAAGAATACTCTGATTCAAGGTGGAAAAAGAGGAGGAGAGATGACATGAGCCAAGGCTCATGCAGCGGTTGCAGTAATCCAGGCAAAATACGACAGTGACCCAGGCTAGGGTGGTGGTGATGAAAAGAAATGGACAAATTCTAATCATCTTTAGGAGGGAAAACTGACAAGATGTAGTAATGCACCAAAGTCAAGTGAAGAAGGAATAAGTGGGTAGATGCAGGAAGCATTCATGGTTATAGGAAACAGATGGATTGGCTTATACTACATATATACATATACCTACTCTAGTTCATAAATTAAAAATTAATCCCAGGCTCTGGGATCTGTCCTATAACTACTTGTCGAAGAGTGCTTTGAAAACTACTGCTTTTTTCTTTCTCTCCTTTGTATATATATGTGTGTGTTATTATACAATAAAAAAAAAGTTAAAAAAAAATAACCCCAGGAATAACTCTCAAATTAAAGATTAAAAAGTACATGTGTGTTCTTCTTGAAATCAGAAAGTAAAACAAGAAGTTAAAGAGATGTAACAACTCAGAGAAAAGATAAGAGACTTAGAGGACTGATCCAGGAGGTCTAACATCTGAATAGCAAGAGCTGCAGAAATAAAAAGTGGGGAAAAATAGAAGGAAGGAAACAACAAGAAAATTCCCCCAAATGGATTGTCTAGATTGTAAGGGACCCCAAGCATTTAACACAATGAGTGAAAATATACCTACATCAAGGCATGAGATGATGAAATTTCCAAAAACCAGGGATAAAATAAAAATTTGAAAAGGGAATGGGCCACATTGGTTCAATGGCAGAGTTCTCATCTGCTATGCCAGGGACCTGGGTTCGTTTCCTGGTGCCTGGCCATGTAATTAAAAAAAAAAAAAAAAAAAATCTGAAAAGGCTCCAGAGAGGGTAAAGATAGCTCACATATAAAGGATCAAGAATCATAATGATAAAAGGGTCTAGAAAAAATGACAACCCATTAGCAATGGGTATACCCTGCATTGAGCTTTTGGTTTCTAAATACCATTCTTTGGAAAAAGAACCTTGAAAAAAAATAGCTAATTCTAGGACTAGGAAAGGGGGAAAGGTGATGTTGTAACATTTTGTTCTTCCAGAAAGCAAGCAAGTGCTCAAAGATTGATAAACACCAAAACAACTGGCCAAATTTGGTATAATTTGAGCATCAAAAAAGAATAACAAGGACTGGCACACACTAGAGAGAGGTCTGTTAAATAGCCTGTTCTTGGTACTATTCTATTTCATCCATTAGAACCAACTGTCTATGGTTCTTCTTGGTGCTGGCCTTAAGGTGTGACCAACGTCAAAATCAATTCTCAGAAACATCTACTTTATTTATTCATTTCAATTCCATTCATTTCCTTGTTTTAGTATCCTTTTAAAAGGCCTTATTTTCTTTTTTTTTTTTTGAGGGGGTGCATGGTCCGGGAATCGAACCTGGGTCTGCCCACACGGAAGGCAGCTTTCTCTCACTGAACCACCCGTGCACCCCAGGCCTTATTTTCTTGAGCACAAACTTTAAAGAACTTTTTAGTAAACTAGTACCACCAGTTTTCATTGGGGAATAGCATGTAGGTAGCCGAAGGTGCACCTGCCAATCCACAGAGCTCACCTTGAGCTGAAGAGCACTAAGCTTTGTGGTCTATGAGGTGGTCTCACTGGCTCAGCTATCCACCTTTTCTTCCTACCACCCCCCAACTCCACCAGCTACCAACCTCCACATACCGCAAACATTTACGTCTTCCACCACCGTGATTTTCTACTATGTGCTAATCATCTTGGTCATCAGTCTTGGTCGCTGGGACATATGAACAGGGTTAATAATATTGGTGTTGGTCAGAGCCTTTTATATTCTATATGAGAAGACTGGAAACTGAGTCCCAAAACTAATGTGGTATCCTTCTCAAGTGTTCAGGCCCCTCATTAGACATATGGATCACAATGCAAATTCAGATGGGGCTTCAACCCTATTCTGAACACCTATAGATATAATGGCCCTCTTTGGCTTTAACAAAAGGAAGAAAGGCTTATTATAGTTCTGGCAGGGATATAATTTTTATCCTGAGAGAATCCCTCAGCTCCTGAGAAGAAATGGCTGACTCTGCCCTATTTCTGAACAGCAAATGTGCACATTAGAAAACCACCATCATGACTGGGATCTCGCTGGGAGGGCACCACAGAGAAGCCCAGCTTATTTTGGCAACTCATAGAAAAATACCTCATATTTGTCTATGTACACATGTATCCATCTGGGTCTGGAATGGAGATGAGGAATGGGGAGGCATGAGGAAGAAGCGAAAGGAAGATGGTAAAATATATGATTAAGAAGAAAGAATCTCTGCATCTATGCCAGTATACTGTATGTATGTCCCTATGAATATTCTTCTGTACAAAATGGGATTTTTCTCTGCAGTGTGAGCACAAGAGAGGTATACAGGCAACATAAAAGTATAGCTCTAAATATATTCTCCCAGCTTATTCAACTAGAGCACTGGTTCACAAATGGTGGCACACTGAAATCACCTTGGAAGATTTTAAAAATATTAATGGCTGGGCCCCACCCTTGGAGTTTCTGATTTTATTGGTGTAAGGTACTGCAGTAGGCAGAACAAGGCTACCGCCCATTCCCCACCAAAGATGTCCATATTGTAATCCTTGTGAACATGTTGAGTTACAAGGCAAAGGAGAATTAAAGTTGTATATGGAATTAAGGTTGCTAATCAGATGACCTTAAAGTAGGGAGGTTATTCAGGATGATCTGATTGGGCCTAATGCAATCACAACGGTATTTAAAAGTGGGAGAGAGAGGGTGGTGCTACAGTGGTTCAGCAGGCAGAAATCTTGCCTGCCATGCCGGAGACCCGGGTTTGATTCCCAGTGCCTACACATGCAAAAAGAAAAAAAAAAAAAAAAAAAGTGGGAGAGAGACAGAATTTAGAGACTGGAGTGATACAATGAGAGAAGGACTCAACACCCTGTTGTTGGCTTTAGAGGATACAAAAAAATTACTAGGAACCAAGGACTGTAGCCAACCTCTAGAAGGTAGAAAAGGCAAGGAAACAGTTTTCTCCCCTAGAACTTCCAGAAAGGAACACAGCCCTGTCAACTCCCTGATTTTAGTCCATTGAGATCCATGTCAGACTTCTGACCTACAGGACTGTAAAATAATAAACTTGAATTATTTTAAGGCACTAAGTTGGGGTGATTTCTTTCAGCAGCCCCCAAAAATTAACCTAACAGCCTGGGCTTTGGAATTTTTAAAAACTCCCCAGGTGATTCTAACATGCAGCAATGGAGGCTAATTGCTCAATCAGAGGAAGGGCAAGACAAGGATGTTATGATGGGATCACACTGGTGATTTGATCTGGGAAGTCAGTGAATGGCTCCCCCAAATTATGTACCATCATTTCTTAATCACCTAACTATAGATTACTTTACAGTGGTGTATCTAAGCAACTCATAGGATGGGCATGTATCACAAGTTTGGTGGCAAGGTTCCTTTCTAGTCTGCCCCACTGAATATGCAAAGCTCCCTTGCAATAAAGATCAATGACACACCAAACAAGCAGATTTTCTCTAGAGCTTATTTTCCTGCCAATATTGTCTTTCAAGGAAGGAATGACCAAAAACTGAACTATATGCAAACATACAAATTAGCGCCTTCATACTGGCATAGCCAGGGATAAAAGATTAAACTGCCCTCCTCCCTGGGTGCAAACTATTAAAACCCACCATTAGGATTGTAAAGATAGAGGGTTTCTTGGTTTGCTTCAGTTATCTGCTTATTTATGAAAAACAAATGAAATAGTACTGTGGTAACAAATTAACTCTCTTCCTAGGGATCAAAAAAAGAAGTGCTTGTTTTAAAATTTCAATGAGTGCAGCCTTCCCCTTCTGGGTGGATATTCATCCATTCTCATGGTTTCATTTCACACATAAAAGATAATGACAATTTTTCTAGTAAGCCATTCTATCAAGAGCCTCCATGAGTGCTAGTCACCAAAAGCTAAAACCTTTTACTGTTCTCTCCTAATTTTGTCTTCCTAAGAGAGGCACTAGTATAGTAGAAAAAGCAGTCAAATTAGAATCACAAGACCTGAGTCTGAGTTTCAGTTCTGCCACTTAAAAGTGATGCAACATTAGGCAAGTGCTTCAACCTTTCTCAGCTTTGTCTCTAACAAATGGGGATAACATTCCTTTCATGAAGCTGTTGTACAGATTAAATGAAATGATATACATGTACATGCCAGGCACACAGTAGGAGCTTTCACGAAAACTCAACTCTCCTGTGGTTTCACATATCACCATGTGTGAGGCTCCCCACCCCCCAACTATTCTCTTTGGTCTTATCCTCTCACTGAGCTCCAGTATCATATGTCCAGCTGTCCACTGGTGAGTTCCACTTGTATCTCCTACTGGCACCTATAATTAGATGTATCCAAAATATACTTATAATTCCTCTCATAAACCAGTAGCTCCTTTCCATTTCCCCGACGTTGTCCATGCCAGTCAAAGAGCTGTCAGCCCCTGCATCCATCCTTTCTCCTCCATTCCAGCTCCTACAACTCTCCTACCAGCTCTCCTTGCCTTATACCACACACCTTCAGGGTAAGAGCCTCTCTGGCAGCCCCTGACTCAAAGCTCCATCTCACTCAATCTAAACTGCTTGTGGTCTGTAAATTAATCTTCCTCCAACTAGATTTGTCACATCCAGCCCTGAACAAAAATCTTTAAACATTCTCTCCCTCTGCCCGCTCAGCACAGCCAGCATTTATGACTGATGAAGAGCAAAATCCACTGGGTGTATAGATGTTATGAAGTCCACACAGCCTCAGTGTACACACATCAGGGCACACAAAGCACTAAGTAATTTCATATAAATACCACATTAAAAAAAAAAAGCTCTCAGTATAAATTGATCATGAGGAAAATTTCTGTGGAAAGCGTAAAGCATTCCAACAAAAGGTTTTAATGTAGACTTTTTTCTTTTTGCACCCATGCTGTTGATCACTAAATGTAATTACTCTAGTTTGCCAGCTGCTGGAATGCAATATACCAGAAACACAATGGCTTTTAAAAAGGGGAATTTAATAAGTTGCTAGTGTACAGTTCTAAGGCTGAGAAAATGTCCCAATTAAAACAAGTCTATAGAAATGTCCAATCTAAGGCATCCAGGGAAAGATATCTTGGTTCAAGAAGCCCAATGAAGTTCAGGGTTTCTCTCTCAAGTGGAAGGGCACATGGCAAACACAGTCAGAGTTTCTCTCTCATCTGGAAGGGCACATGGTGAACACAGCGTCATCTGCTAGCTTCATCTCCTGGCTTCCTGTTTCATGAAGCTCCCCGGGAGGCGTTTTCCTTCTTCATCTCCAAAGGTCACTGGCTGGTGGACTCTGCTACTCGTGGCTATGTTGTTCTGCTCTCTCTGAATCTCCTTATTCTCCAAAATGTTTCCTCTTTTATAGGACTCCAGAAACTTATCTTCAAATGGGTGGAGACATGTCATCACTTAATTCAGTTTAACAACCACTCTTGATAAAATCACATTTCCAGGGAGATAATCCAATTATGGTTTCAAACATACAGTTTTGAATAGGGATTATTTTACCTTTATGAAAAGGGATTTAGATTCAAACGTGGCTTTTCTAGGGGTCATACATCCTTTCAAACCAGCACAGTAATCATCTGATAACGATGCTGAATAAACGTGTTTTTTTTTAATTGTAAAATTAGTCTCCTTTGAAGCCATCTTGATAAATTTCCACAATTGTATGCAGTTATAATTCCTATAGGGTGGTGCCAGGTTCCATTAAAAATTCACTTACAAACTTAAAAGACAGCTTGTGGGCAGAGAGCCTTTTGTCTTCAGAAACCGTGGTGTAGCTGAACTGAGAGTCTGGTTTATGACCTGGAGATCATTATTAAAAAGGGACACCCACTCCCCCCTATGTGGGACATGACATCCAGGGTGAAAAAGTTTCCCTGGCGACATGGGAGGTGACTCCCAGGGATGAATCCAGACCTGACACTGTGGGACCAAAAATTATACCCTGACCAAAAGGGGGAAAAGAAGTGTAATTAATAAAGTATCAGTGGCAGAGAGAGTTCAGAGTAGAGAGGTTACTGGTAGACCTTGCTACCCATCATAACCTGTCAACCCCCAAACAGGACCATTCCAGCCAATCCTAAAGAACACCTATGGCAATATATAAGATTCCACAAGGGTTCCAGGCACTAGAGCAACTTTCCAGAAACCTACAATCTCCAGATGGGTCCCTGGTCCAGGTAAGTCCTGAAACCTAGCTCAGCCTCTCCAGAACATCAGATAGTTTCATCTCCCTACCCCATTTAAGTGCAGATGCTTCCAATATCAAAAATTTAGAATTGCCATAGCCCAAGCAAACCCAAAGAGAGGTATGGAAAGATCAAGGTGATGATGGAATTATAAATAGAAGACAGGACCCAACAAATGACTATGAATGCTGAATCATTAAATCGGTATCTCTTTTAGTCTCCAGTATTTTAGAGCAGCTAGAAGTAAAATTCTAAAATTGTGAAATTGTAACCCAAGTCAAAGTCCGAAATATGTTCTACTACTAATTGTGGTACTATGCTTTGAAATTTATAGCATTTTTGTATATATATTATTGTTCACAAAAAAAGAAGGAAAAAAAAGTCGATTGTGATGATAAAAAAGTATTTAAGTCCTCTAGCCTCCTATATTCTGGAGCGACTAGAAGGAAAAATATGAGAGGATCGTATGGTAGCCCATGACACACTCTGGGATCTATCCTGTAACCACTTTTTGAAAGCTGCTTTGAAAACTATTGCTTTTTTATTTCTTTGTTTTGTATATATGTTATACTATACAATAAAAAAAAAAGTTTAAAAAAAAAGGGACACCCAAGCAAAGTGACAGAATTTTATTTGGTTATAAAAATGATTGTTAGCACAACCTATGCAATACATCTAAATTGAATAATTGTACCAGTTAATTTTATAGAAGGGAAATAAAGTTTCTGTATCATCCATTATCATGTGTAATCAGTGAACATGCTGATATCCTCTTGGGAAAAAAAAGCATATGAGAACTGGAAATTTTTTATCAAATCTCTTTATGTAGTACTTAATAACTATAATATAAACCTATTACAGATCACCCTTAGTTGCATTAAACTATAATAATCCACTGATGTTAAACCACTTTAACAGATATAATATTAAAATCACTCAACAAATATTCATGCCTTTAGTATTTACATTAAATGGCAAATTTTGTTAACATCAGATTTATTCTTACCATTTTGTTCATCCAATTCATTCCCAATTTCCTGACCCATTTGTTTTTGACGACTTATAATGGAGGAAAGGGCATCCAAGCCTGCATCCTGTTCTGAAAGAAAAAGAAAACCAACTAACTAGAAAATCAAAGGAAAACAATTTAAAGTCCAGAAATACAGGCTCACAGGTAATGAGTCATGATAAAAGTAACCCTGAAATCAGTTAGGAAAATATAGATAAAACAATTAACGTTATTGGAACAAAATAAAGAAAAAACATTAAATACCTACCTTCTTACCTTATCTTAAAATTATTTCCAAGGGAATTAAATATTTAATATTAAATATTAAAAGTGAAATGTTCTGACTATGCAAACATTTAAATTTTATGATACGTAACACATAAAAAGCATATACAAATAAAAAAAATTTTTTTTTTTAAAAACTTCAGTATTTTATTTATTTATTTATTTATTTTTAAATTTGCATATGGGCAGGAGGCACCAGGGATCGAACTCCAGACCTCCAGCACGGCAGGTCGGAGCTCTGCCTGCTGAGCCACGGCAGCCGCCCCAAATAAAAAATTTTTAATATCTGAATTTTAAAAGCAGGCAAAGGATATAGGAAATCCTGGCAGTGCCCACCTTTTAAACTACTAATTCTATTTCTAGAACTAAATGGTAAGAAAACATTCAGACACTATGCAATGATACACTATTGTGATATACACACACACAAAGTATTTTCTGAAATATTATTTACTCTGCTGGTTATTGGTTTATTGCCTCTCAGCACCAACCAAATTCGCCTTTGTTGACTGCTCTGTGCAAACGGGTCTGGACCCCTCAAATATGTTTTCCTTTGCCAGCTTTGTCAGTAGGGGGCACTGGAGAGATAGCGCAGGAAGAGAGGGTTTTTGCTTCCCGGTTCCGGCTGCTGTCAGCCCCAGCAGTGCTGGTGGCTTTTCCAATGTCCAGCTCCTGTAGAGCAGAGGCTCCCCAGTGACTGGAGACTTCTCCCAACACACTCCCTCCTTGGGCAGTTTTGTAGCAGAAAATGCCTCCAGTTAGACACCTTCTTGTGAAAGCTTCTCCCAGCACCACAAAGTCCAGTCTTGCAGCAAGTTCTGCTGTCATGGCACCAGGCAACTTCTCTGCAGTCCAGGGAAGCACAGCTGTGCCCTCTCAGCCCTGGGGAAGGGGCTCTCCCTTAGAGGCTCTCTACCAGGGCCCTAGAGTTGGTGGTTACTCCTTACCTGCTGTTTCTACATTCTTTAGAATTCTTTTTACTTCTTACTAACTAAATACTCATTACTCTAATCCCCTGCTAAAGTCAACAATCCTCCTTATTAAACTTTCCCGGTTCAAATTTCTCACTCCTGATTGGACCCAGACTGATATGCTTATAACAGTGAAAATTTGGAAACTAACTTAAATGTCCAAACTCAGGGATTTGTTTAAAAACTTCTATATCCATATACTGGGGAAACACTATACAGCCATTAAAAATGAGGTTTGCAGATGTATATTTTGACGTGGAAAGAAGTTCATAATATGTTAATAAGTGAAAAAGAACACACAAAACTATGAATAACAAAATGGCATTTTTTTTGTTTTAAAAATGAAAATATATCCCTTTCTCAATTTGTGAACAATTAAAAGAGAAAAGAATTCAAGTATTCAAGTGTCTTTCTTTCAAATATATATACATTTTTTAATCTAGGCAGCCTCAGTGATCTCTTTGTAAGAACCTTTTCTTGGCTTTCAGGTGCACTGGGAAGAACACTGAGGCTGAGTCGAACGATACTTTTTACCTGGGCTATTTGCCAGATGAAGGTAACATTATGCCAGTTGTTGCTGCATTTGTTTATAGGGTTTTTTTTTTTTAATTTTTATTTATTTATTTTTCACATGGGCAGGCACCGGGAATTGAACCCAGGTCCTCTGGCATGGCAGGCAAGCGTTCTTGCCGCTGAGCCACCGTGGCCCACCCTGTTTATAGGGTTCTTTAAATGATTGTGTCACATAAAGGCACTGCTACAAAAGCAGAAATCACAAAGGTCCTACCCAAGACCACATTCACATTCACTTATATTTTCTTCCTAGACTTTTTATGGAATTAAACCATTACACTTAACTCTTTAATTCATCTGGAATTTATTTAAACTAATGGTGTGGGATAAGGACCCCTCCGTGAACTTTTCTGACACTGTACTTTTTTAACCATACAAACAGCCTGCTGTCTGTAGGGATCATTTCAAGGGACCATTTTATAGCAAAATCACTTTATAATGAGGTCCTTTTGTGTCATTAGTAATAACCTCTTGGATGGCCTCCAAGGTAAATCTATCATTGACCTAGCTGCTGCTATAGGATGGCTGATGTTCTAGTGAAACTCCAAATATGCCAAAAGAATAATCTATATGTAGTACTGTGGGATCAACTGTTAATGTGAATTCAAAGGTAAAGCCATTTAAAAAGAGGAAAGGCAATTCCTCTATGGTTTTCAATTAGGAAGAGAGTCATTAATGTCCTGAAGTTGCTTTATCTGGTAGAGACACATTATGAATGAAAAATTCCTAAATCTGACCCTACTCTCTCAAATTTGACTTATTATTTGACTTATCTAAAGTTCATCTCTTTAATGCAAAATAAAAAGAGGTTAAAAATTCTTCTCTCCTCAATTTCTAGAAGGCCTTAGCACATCCTCACCATATTCACATTTTTATAGTAAATTCCCATTACATAATCCAGTGACTCTGTGGTATAAAGAAAAACTTGCTTGGTTTTTGTTCCCAGTTCCAGGGGAGGCAACCTGTGGTAGGAATGTCTTTTGTTCTTTGTGGTGGGCCCAGGATAGTTACAGTGTGGGTCAGTCACACCTTAGTCTAAGGGAGGTGAACTGGCCACACCAAAAAGACCAACCACGTGGTCAGGGAGTGGGGGCTTCGAGCCACATCACATCAGCCCACATCAACCCACATCAGCCCACTTTCCACATCTTGGAAGGGAGAGGGACGGCGCACTGAGTTCACATGGGCATCGATTCTATCAATCACACCTACATAACGAGAGCATCTACGATTCAGAAAATGTATCTTTGTGTCGGGGCGACACATTCCAATTCTAAGTGGAGAAGACCTGGAAGCTCGTGTTTGAGACCCTCCCAGATCTTGCCTTATGAGTCTCTTCTTTTGGCTTCTTCATATTTGTATTTTTCTACTATAATAAAACTATCATTAAGTATAGCACTTCCAGCAAGTTGTTAGGCGTTTTAGCAAATTACTGAACCTGGAAAGGTGGTGGGAACCCCTACATTTTGAGCCAACTGGTCAGAAGTGCAGATGGCCTGGACCCCTGAACTTTTTTGACTGGCGCCTGAAGAACAATTTTTAGAGGATTGCCCTTAACCCATGGTGTCTGGCCTAATTCGGGGTAGAGTCAGAATTGAATTAAATTATTTCAGTATTTGCAGGTGTGTTAGAAGCTGCTATAATTAGCTGACTGAACTTGGGACAACCCTTTACAGAAACAAAAGGTCCTGATAACCAAAAACCTGTGTACGTGATGATACTCAAATCAAAGACCTGAGGCTCTTCAACTCCTAAAGCAGTATTTCTAGGGGAAAGGGGCAGAGCCATCACTGAGGTGCTCCAGTGTAAACCACCTGATGGAAAAGAGCAAGTGATATTCCTCAGTCACGTCAGGGAAGAAGATAAATTAAGACTGAATCACTGTCCTGAGATGTCATCAATATAGCCAAAGAAAAGCTAAATTATGTTTCATCCAATTTTTGATGTAGGTATATATATTTTTTGTATTCTAATTCTAATTAGTAACCTATAAATGGTAATGTTTAACTATCTGGCAAATTAAAAGGGGAAAAATCGATTCTCCAAACAGTCTGGATAAATAAGGTTTAACTCTATAATCAGTTATCTTTGCAAATATGTTGACTTCTAAAATATGTTCTTGGAGAACAGAAACATTATCTTCTAATATTTAATGTCTCCACAGTATCTATTTAAACGGTTATCTACACGAGAAATGGTCAATAAGTATTATTTACTTACTGGACACCAAAGTGGGAAAAAACACTGCCTGGACATTTCTGATCCTAAGAAATATTTATTATAAAGCCAAAGGAAACCAAATGGAGGTGACCAGAAAGAATAAATCTAGTTTGTGGTACATGAAAATTAGATTCCTATACATCTCCATGAACTCAATTTTCTTAGATATCAGATTAAATGAGGCAAAGTAAAACACTATATGCCTACCTGCTAAAAAAACGAACTGACCCGCATTTGTAAAAAGTTCTTCTTTTACCTGTTTTATGCAATGATGACTTTTTAGAAATGTGCTGTAAATAACATGTTTCCAAATATTTTGACCACTTTAAGGAAGTATATTTAATTATTAATATTAGTGGAAAACCTAAGATACATGAGAAAATGGTAGAAATATTAAACTACTTTAGGAATAAAATATCTGTAAGCATGAAATATTGCCGTGATCTAACTGAGGTTTCACCAAAGATGGCTCTGAATTGTACCTCTCAGCTAGCGTATTGGATAATTATGTAGCTAGACCCCTGGAAGTGGGATGTGAAAATAGTCACCATAATCAAGTGGAGAGTCTTATTAAAGAATTAAGTTTTATTTAATACAATAGAAAATCATTTACTCTAAGTGCCCAGATTAACAGTTTTGCCTGAAATTGGGTATTTTTAATTCCTAAAGAACACAATGAACAAAGTAAAATGCCACTACGTGCAAAAATAAACATAACCCAAACCCTGCAACTAGAATGTCGTAATGACAGCTTATTATTATAATCTGTACCAACCTATCACACAACCCAAGTCACTGACCTTCAAGTAGATGATGTGCAACAGGTCACACTGTACAATCATTCTCCAATTTACAATGATGTCATTTAAAAAATGGATGATCATCAACAGTAACAAATGTGTCACACCAGTGCTATGGGTTAACAATGGGGGGAGGGGGATCAAAGGAGAAGGAGGAGTTATAATAGAGAAGACAGGATTTAACAAAAGAGGATTTGGTAAATCATACTGATTTAATGAATCATACTGATATTTCTTTTAATATTCAATGTCTTGGAGCAGCTAGAAGGAAAAACTTAAAATTGTGGAACTAAAACCCATACCAAACTCTGAAATCTGTTCCATAACTAATTTTTGCAGTGCTTTGAAATTTATTGTTTTGTACTTATGCTATTTTTCACAATTTAAAAAATGGGGGTGGGGGATAAGAGGTATGGGAAGATTTGGGTTTCTTTTATATTTTTATTTCTTTTCTGGAGTAATGAAAATGTTCTAAAATCAGTCAGGTGATGAATGCGCAACTAGTAATGATACTGTCAGCCACTGATTTACACTTCAGATGGTTTGTATGGTGCGTGAATATATATCATTTAAATTGCATTATAGGGGGAAAAAAGAAAGGGTGATTACTGTGACAGGCAGACTAATGATCACTGCAGTCTGTCCCTGCCCCCCAGGTGTCCCCATCATAATCCCAGAACTTGTGAATACGTTAGTTTACTTGGTAAAAGGAGACTCTGCAGATGTGATTTAGATTAAGGACTTTGAGATGGGGAGATTACTCTGGATTATAAAGGTGGAAGCCTAATCATGAGTCCCTACAAGTAGAGACCCTTTCCTGGATGCGGTCAGAGGGAGAGATGCAACAAGGGTGAAAGGGTCAAAGGGACAAAATATTGCTGGCTTTGAGGATGGAGGATGCAGCCAAGGAATGTGGGCAGCCTCAAGAAGCTGGAAAAGGCAAGGAAGAAGATTGTGGAAGGGAACCTCCAGAAGGGAACACAGCCCTGCCAACACCTTGATTTTAGCCCAGTGAGACCTGTGTTGGACTTACAAACTTACAAAACTAGAAGAAAATAACTTGTGTTGTTTTAAGTCACTCAGTTTGCAATAATTTGTTATAGCAACGACAGAAAACAAATACAACCATTTTTTTTAAAAATCCCTTTGGAACAATTAGGTATTTGGATACTTCCTATATTTAGACATACAGATAATTAAATGTCATGTAATTGTGGGTGGCTATCTGGTGACTGTAGATTAAAAATAAAGTGACAGGCCAAAACAGCAACCTAAACTAACCAAGATAGTGGCATAAGACACTCGAAGGTGCTGTTCCTCTCCAGAATCTGGGAACACCTAGCAAAAACTGGCAGAGCCAACGTCCTCAAAACTCCAACCATGCTGTCATGTGAATCAGAATCTCATTTCTATTTATGGCTGAATAACATTCAATTGCATGTATATACCACATTTTGCTTATTCATTCACATGGCTGCACAATGAAGACATCATGCTGGGTGAAATAAACCAGACCCAGAAAGGACAACTACAGTATGATTTCATTGATATGAAATAATAAGAATAAACAAATTTCATAAAGTCAGAAGCTAGAATACAGGTTACCAGGGGCCAGGGAAGGGGTAGAGAATTGGGAGTTAATATTTAATGGTACAGAGTTTCTATTTGGGGTGACAGCAAAGTTTTGGTAATGGATATTGGTGATGGTAGTACCCCACTGTCCATGTAAACAACAGTGCTAAATTATATACTTGAATGTAGTTAAAAGGGGGAATTTTAGGTTATATATATATTACTAGAATAAAATTTAAAAACAAAAACACAGGACTGTATAACAAACAGTGTACTCTAGTATAAATGATGGACTATAGTTAATAGAACTATTATTAAAATGTTCTTTCATAAATTGTGACAAATGTACCATATTAATGCAAGGTGTTAATAACAGGATGGTATATGGGAACTCCGTATTTCATGCATGATTTTTCTGTAAATCTATAACTTCTCCAAAAAAGAAATAAAACATCAACAATGTAGGAGTATACAGAGTATACAATCCAAACAGTGAATCCTAATGTAAACTATGGATTATAGTTATTAGTCCAAGTATAATAATATTCTTTCAACTATTGTAACAAACTTACCACAGTAACACAAAGCAATAGTAATAGGGAAAACCGCATGTGTGAGGGAGGTATATGCGAACTCTGTATTTTCGGTATGATTTTTCAGTAAACCTACTTCTCAATTAAAACTTTTAAAAGCACACGAGAAAAAATCAAAGGGACAATTTTCATGATGTACTCTTGCCAAAAATAACAGACATGATTCTGATTCTGATCAAGCCACTAAATCTAACTACCACTTTACAGAAAATATCTGAGACAGAAAACATGTTAAAGAACAAATGGGGAGAAAGAAAATGCCCTGGGAGAAGCAAGAACAACCCACAGGAACTGAGAGAGCCATTTTGAAACCAGGGCCCAGGAGAGAAGGACCAGCAGACTTCATGTGCCTTCTCATGTAACAAAGGAATCCTCGATGCCATGAGCCATTCCTCAAAGAAGGAATTGTCAACTAAGGTCACTCTTCACTCAGTTTTTTGTTTTTTTTTTTGTATGCTGTGCAGTGGGGGTCACATTTCATTCTTTTATAAATATGTGAATATCCTTATTTGTTGAATTTTGTTTTTTTGTTTGTTTTTTGTTTTTGGAGTGCATGGTCCGGGAATCAAACCTGGATCTCCTGCATGGCAGGTGAGAATTCTACCACTGAACTACCAGGCACACCTTCACCCAGCTTTTTTTTTTTTTTTGCATGGGCAGGCACTGGGAATCAAACCTGGGTCTCCGGCATGACAGGCAAGAATTCTACCACTGAGCCACCATCATACTGCCATTTCACCCAGTTTTAATGGCCTCCCCTGTTAATCTGGACTGGACAGTACATGTTCCATGTGGAGAGGAAACATCTGGGGAGACAAGTGAGAAATTTCGGGTGTTCACTTCTTTGTGCCTCCTTATTGTTTCTACACTTGAAAAATCTAATACTAGGAAGGAAGGAGAGTCCATCCACTATGGCACAAACACAAGATGGTATGTGTAGACCATCTCCCTGCATCGAGACATGCCAGTCATGTCCATGAGTAAAACTAGTCTTGCTTTGTCTTCTCCGTGGTCCACTGACTCCCAGCTTCTTGCTCACTATGGCTTTGTCTACTATGTTCACTTTCATTTGCTTATAAGGACATCAGTCTATCGGATGAAAGCCCACCTCATTAGTTTGGGCACACTTTAATAACATCTTTAAAGGTCCTTGTGCAGGTTTGAATCTGTTATGTAATGAAAAGATTATGCTCTTTCAACCCATTCTTGTGGTACAGATCCATATGGGTGGGACCTTTTGATTAGGTTCTTTCCATGGAGAGGTGACCCACTCAATTCAAGGTGGGTCTTAGTCCTTTTACTGGAATTCTTAAGAAGAGAATAAAAGACAGAAAACAGAGAGATAGAGCAGAGAGATTAAAACAAGTTAAGGATTCAGAGAGAGAGAAACACCCTAGAGACACCAAGAGAAGACCGTAGGACACAAAGAGCTAAGAGAGGTGTCCCTGGAGAAGCAAGCAAAGACTCATGGAAACTAGAAGCAACAGAACCTGGAATCCGGGCGCAAAGGACCACCAGAGGCTTTCCCACGGGACAGAGGAACCGTGGATGCCATCACCGTATCTTCAGTGAAGGTATTCTCCTGCTTAATTTGGATATTCCCATGGCCTCAGAGCTATAATTTGTAACTTAATAAATCCTCATTTAAAAAGCCAAAAAAAAAACACATGGAGATACAAATGGAAAAATCTAGATAACGGAAAACTATAGGAGAGAAACCCAGTTTCTTCAACTACGAAACTGCAAGGGGAAAAAAAAGTAGGAAAAGGAACCTATATAATTAAAAGTTTTAAGGGTTGTAGCATCTACGTGGAATTTATGGTCTATATTCAGATCCTGAATCAAACAATCTAAAAGAAAAAATCATGAGACAATCAGGGAATTTTGAATATCACTATATATGATTAAAGATTTATGATTAGTTTTTTAGACGTAATAATGGTAGTGTGATTTCATCCTTAAAAACAGTCCTTATCTTTCACAGACATATTTCAGAGACATATTCTGAAATATTCACCAATGAAATGATATAATGTCTGGGGTTTGCTTCAGAACAATCTAGGGAACAAATAAGTGGGTAGAGAGATAGAGATGAAACAAGCGTCCATGAGACGGTAATTGCTGAAGCTGGGTGATGGGTACACTGGAATGAATCATTATCTTACTTTCTCTACTTTTATATATTTGAAATTTTCAACAATAAAAACTTAACATGTAAAAATTGGAGTATAGACTATAAGTCTTATATCCATATTAAATTTCTTGAACTTGAAAAATGCACTTAAAGGGGTTACATAAATGAAAATCATTGTTCTTAGAAAAAGCCCATGGAAGTGTTCAAGAAGCATAATGTATGTAACCTACTCTCAAATGTTTAGAAAATACATTAAAAAGATAGCTGGATGGATGGATGGACATAATGATATGGCAAATACAGCAAAAATATTAAAAATCAGTAGTTCTGGGTTTCTGGGTAGGGTTATGTTAGAGTTCTCTGCATGGGGTTGATATTTTTTTGCGAGTGTCCTGGAAATTTAAAATTAACATTTTATCAAGAGGATATCAGTGGGAGTAATGATTATGTTACTTTTATTTCAGTGACAGTTTCACACATGTATTCCTACATCAAAACTTACTAGATGTATACTTATAATATATGCAATTTGATATGTCCACTAGACCTCTATAAAGCTGTTTTAAAAAAAAGAATTAGAAAAAATTGCATATCTGTACATATTGACATGACAAACTATCCATGAACATATGAAATGTAAAAAAAATCAGGGATGGAATGACTGGTACTTCAAGGCTCCATTTATGTAAAATGTGCTTATACCATATATGTACATGTTTAGTAAAAAAAGTCTGGGGAACTACATTTTAACCCCTTTGCAGTTTGAGAATGGGGAAGCTCTTCATTTCATACATTCTATACTGTTTGAATTTTTTATAACAATCATTATAACTTCTGAAACTTAAAAAAAAAGTTCAGAAAAATAAAAACTAATCAGCAGGCTTAACAGGTGCTCGACAAGATGAATTTCAAGGTCAAAGCCAAATTGACTTCTTTCATATAAGAAACAGGTTAAGTCTTGTGATCAGAGAATTCCTAACTGTGAAGAAAAGGAAGGGGCACGCGCATGGGATCTGCCTGGGCACTCTCTGCTCTGGCCTAGCTGAGAATCACTACTTCAAAGCATTCCCTCAATGGATGGCTGAGGTTCTCTATTCCACAGGTATGCTGGGGTCCAAAAACCATCAAGAGCTTTGGTTTTGAAGACTAACAATGTTTACTCCAATATTCACAGAGGATAAGGAACAGGCTGTGATAAAAATGTGGCAAGGCTTATAACCCACACTCCTCGAGGTATTCAGTACCTTGGATAATCCTCTGTTGCTGTTGCCGGATTCCATCGAAACCCAAGCCTCTGGTCTCCTCCGACTCCTCCAAAAGCCAAGGGTTGGGCACTCCTCGCTTAGCCCCTCCAGTCATCAGGCTGGACCTAAGGACAATATTACATGGGTTACACACCTCCAAAGATAGAGCTTGGCTGCAAATTGTTCTCACCAGTGTGCAGGTGGCCAGCCTCACACATTTCGAAAATTCAATTTGACCACGACTGCATCGTTAGTTTAGACCAGGAACTGTGTTGGGTGCTGGAAGAGCTACAAGGATGAATAAGGCACAAGCCTAGGCCCCAAGAAAATTAGAACCTACTAAGGAGCCCATGGCAGCACGCAATCCTCTTATAAATCCTGTGGATAAGTTTAGGTCCATAATCATGGAAGATCAGGTTCTTAAGTTCTAGAAACACAAGGATGACTGGACATGGTCTGTTTATTAGGATGCAGTTTGTCTCAGTGCAATGGGACACCAAAGGCAGCAATAATGCAATGGTTTGACTGCAGATCACAGCATAAAAAAAGAAATGACTGCATACTTTTATGTTTCACATTAAAGGCTATTTGATTGGAAGAAAGCACAGAATTGAAGAGTACCAGTAAGGGTATCTTAAAGGATAAAAAGAGAGGAAAGGAAAAGAATATATAGACCTCACAAATAAAAACCAAAGGATAAGATGGTAGATTCAAGAAATGTCTGGACAGTAATAACTTTGAATGTTATGGACTAAACGCACCAACTGAAAAATACAGATTGGCAGAATGGATTAAGAAATATGTTCCATATATATGCTGCTTACAAGAGTCTCATCTTAGACCCAAGGATACAAACAAAGTGAAAGGATGGAAAAAGATCTTCCATGTAAGCCGTAACCAAAACAAAGGAGGAGTAGCTATACTAACATCAGACAAAATAGATTTTAAATGTATGATGACCATAAGAGACAAGGAAGGACACCGCATTTTAATAAAAGGGACAATTCACCAAGAAGAAATAACAATCATAAATGTTTATGCTCCTAATCAAGGAGCTCCAAAGTACATGAGGCAAACACTGGCAAACCTGAAGGGAGCAATAGACATTTCCATAATAATAGTGGAAGATTTCAATATACCACTCTCCTCTACAGATAGAACAAATGACAGAGCAGCAAGGAAATAGAGAAGTTAAACAACTTGATTACTGAAATTAGACCTAACACACATATATAGATCATTACAATCCAAAACATCAGGATATTCAGTCTTTTCTAGTGCTCATGGAACATTCTCCAGGGTAGAGCATATGCTGGGGCACAAAACAGGTCTTTGTAAATTTAAAAAGACTGAAATTATTCAAAGCATTTTCTCTGATCAAAACTGAATGAAGCTGGGAATCAGTAACCTCCAAAGAATCAGAACTTTTACAAATATATGGAGATTAAATAAAGCACTCTTAAACAATCAGTGGGCCAAAGAAGAAGTTGCTAGAGAAATTGGTAAATATCTGGAGACAAATGAAAATGACAATACAGCATATCAGAACTTATGGGATGCTGTAAAGGCTATGCTGAGAGGGAAATTTGTTTCCCTAAATGCCTACAGTAAAAAAAAGAAAGAAAGAAAGAAAGAAAGAACAAAAATCAAGAGCTTAACTGCTCACCTGAAGAACTAGAGAAAGAACAGCAAACTAATCCCACAGCAAACAGAACAAGCGAAATAACAAAGATTAAAGCAGAATAATTGGAGAACAACAAAAACAAAAAAATAGAATCAATAAAACCAAGTCAGTTATATGAGAAAAACCAATAAAATCAACGGAACCCTAGCTAGGCTGACAAAGAAAAAGAGAGAATACAAATAAATAAAATGAGAAATGAGGGGCAGGTCATCACCATGGACTCTGAAGAAATAAAAAAAAAAAAATCATAAGAGGATACTATAAATAACTATATGCCAACAAACTAGACAACTTAGATGAAATGGACAAATTCCTAGAAACACACAAATGACCTACATGATTTAAGAAGAAACAGAAGGTCTTAACAAACCAATCACAAATAAAGAGATTTAATCAGTCATCACAAATCTTCCTACAAAGAAAAGCCTAGGACCAGATGGTTTCACAGGGGAATTTTATCAAGCACTCCAAAAAGAATTAACAACAATCCTGTTCAAACTCTTCAAAAAATTTAAGGAAAGACGGAAACTATCTAACTCATTTTATGATGCTAACATCACTCTAATACCAAAACCAGGTAAAGATGATACTAGAAAGGAAAACTACAGTTCAATCTCCCTAATGAATATAGATTAAAAATTTCTCAACAAAATACTAGCAAATTAAATCCAATGACACATTAAAAGAATTATACACCATGACGAAGTAGGATTTATACCAGGAATGCAAGGGTGGTTCAACACAAGAAAATCAAACAATGTAATATAGAAAATTAACAAATCAAGAGGGAAAAATCACATGATCATCTCAATTGTTGCTGAAAAAGCAACCAACAAAATTAGCATCCTTTTCTGAAAAAACACTTCAAAAGGCAGGAATAGAAGAAAACTTCCTCAATATGATAAAGGGCATATATGAAAAACCCATAACCAGCATTGTACTCAACAGTGAGAGACTGAAAGCCTTCCCCTAATGTCGGGAAGGAGACAAGGATGTCCTCTGTTACCACTATTATTCAATATTGTACTAGAAGTTCTAGCTAGAGCAATAAGGCAGGGAAAATAAACAAAAGGCATCCATAATTGGAAAGGAAGAAGTAAAATTTTCATTATTTGCAGATGACACAATACTATACTTGGAAAATCCTGAGAAATCTACAACAAAGCTTCTTCAGCTAATAAACAAACGCATAAAAGTGGCAGTGTGCCAGTTTGAAATTACTATGCACCCCAGAAATATGATCTCTTAATCTTCATTCTATATTGTTTATGGTAGAATGCTTTGATTAGGTTGTTTCCATGGAGAGATAATCCATTCAATGGTGAGTATGATCTCTTGATTAGATGGAGCTGTGATTCTGCCCACTTAAAATGTATCTTCATTAGTTTACTGGAGTCCTTCCAAAGGGCAAACATTTTGGAGAGTTAGAGCCAAAAGAACCAACACAAGACCCAGATGTTTGGGGGTACTAAAGGCCCAGGTTATGTCACCATATGCCATCCCGTGAGATGCTAAGCAAGCCAGAAACTGGAAAGAGCCAAGGGAAGCCAAAAAATGAAACCCAGCCCTGAAAAAGCCAAGTGAGGAACCCCCACAGGAAAACAGAGGCTGAAAGCCACAGAGCCTAGGAGCAAGGGACCAGTAAACACCAGGCAGGTGCTTCCAGCTGACAGAAGTATTCTGATGGCATCAGCCTTTCTTGAATGAAGGTCACCTCTTGTTGGTGCCTTAATTTAGACATTGTCATGGCCTTAGAAATGTGAACTGGTAACTTAATAAAATCTCCTTTTAAAACCCACTCCAAAATAAACAAATAAAGAACAAAAAAAGAAAAAAGAAATAAATAATAAAGAGGAAAAAAATGTAACAATTTTAAAAAGCCACTCCATTTCTGATATACTACATTCTGGCAATTTTAGCCAACCAATATAGGCAGGATACAAGATTAATGTGCAAAAATCAGTAATGTTCCTATACACAAGCAATGACCTGAAAAGATAATTAAGGAAAAAATTCCATTCAAAATAGCAACTAAAAGAATCAAGTATCTAAGAATAAACTTAACTAGGGATATTAAGAACCTGTACACAGAAAACTATAAAACACTGCTAAAAGAAATCAAAGCTCTAAATAGGGGGAAAGACATTTCCTGCTCATAGATATGAAGGTTAAATGTAGTTAAGATGTCAGTTCTACCCAAATTGATCTACAAATTCAATGTAATACCAATCAAAATTCCAAAAACTATTTTGAAGACTTGGAAAAGCTAGTTACCAAATTCATTTGGAAAGGGGAAAGACCTCAAATAGTTAAAAATATCCTTTAAAAAGAAGAGCAAAGTGGTAGGGCCAGCATTGCCTGATTTCAAAGCTTATTGTAAAGCCATAGTGGTCAAAACAGCATGTTACCAGCACAAAGATAGAAATACTGACCAATGGAATACAGAGAGTGCAGAAATAGACCACCAAATCTATAATCAATTGATTTTCAACAAAGCCCCCAAATCCACTGAACTGGTACAGAACAGTCTTTTCAATAAATGGGCATAAGAGAACTGGATATCAATTGCCAAAAGAATGAAAGAGGATCCTTATTTTGCACCCTACATAAAAATTAACTCAAAGTGGATCAAAGACCTAAATATAAGAGCCAGAACCATATAAAAAGTCCTAGAAGAAAATATAGGGAAACATCTTCAAGAACTAGTAATAGGAAGCAGCTTTTTAAATTTCACACCCAAAGCACAAGCAAAAAAAACAAAAAAATAAATGGGAACTCCTCAAAATCAAAAGCTTCTGTGCCTTGAAGGACTTTGCCAAAAAGGTGAAGAATTAGCCAACTCAATGGGAGAAAATATTTGGAGATCATGTTATTAGATAAAGTTTTGATATCCTATATACATAGAGAAATCAAACAACTCAACAACTAAAAGACAAACAACCCAGTTATAAAATGGGCTAAAGATATGAGTAGACATTTTTCTAAAGAGCAAATACAGACGGCTAAAAAACATATGAAGAGATGCTCATTTTCATTAGCTATAAGGGAAATGTAGATCAAGACTACAATGAGATATCACCCCACACCTATAAGAATGGCTGTTATTAAACAGGAAACTACAAATATTGGAGAGGATGAGGAGAAACTGGAACACTTATTCACTGCTGGTGGGAATGTATAATAATACAGCTGCTGTGGGAAACAATTTGGCCATTCCTTAGAAAACTAAATATTGAGTTGCTCTACGACCAGGCAATACCAATATTTGGTATATACAAAAGCAGTGACACAAACAGACATTTGTACACCAATGTTCACAGCGGCATTATTCACAATCGCCAAAAGATGGAAACAATCAACAAACGAGCACATAAACAAAATGTGCTATACACATATAAGGGAATATTAGGCAGCAGTAAGATGAAATGAGGTCCTGAAGCATATGACAACATGGATGAACCTTAAGGACATAAGGCTGAGTGGAATAAGCCAGACACAAAAAGATAAATTCTATATGATTTCGCTATTTGACTTTGGTAAAGGTAAACTCAGACACTTATAATGTCTGAGTTTATAGGGGACCTAGGCACAGAAGCTAGAGATGCATGAACAGTTAGCTAACGAGGTTGAACTTATACGTAAGGGAATGGGTAGAAGTGAAGGCAGTGCATTAGTGAGTTTATAAGTAATACTGCCATATTGAAAGTGAACATGATTGAAAAGGGTTGTATAGAGCCATGTAATGACTTATTAATACCACAAATATAAATAAGTTCTTGAATGAACAAAGGTATGGCTCTTGTACAAACGGTCAATAATAGAGGCATACAGAGGGAAACTATTATTGCATGCTATGACCTATATTTAACAGGAAGACATCAACAGTACTACAGCAACGCCAGAGGTAAATAATTGGGTGGTGGGGAGGGGTTAGGTAGAACAAGAGTTAAGGGGAGGTTCAGATTTTCTATTTGGTGAGAGTATGTTTATCTTTCTCTTTGGAGCAATGAAAACTGTCTACAATTGAGAGTGTTGATGATTGTACAACTAAGTGAGCATAATGTGAGAGATGGATTATTTACTTTGGGCATTATCCATGATACCCAACGGATGAGGGTGGCTGAAAGATACATTGACTGAGAAGCAGTACGTCAACTGTGGTGTATAAATATGATGGAATATTGTGTGGCCTCAGAAAGGAACGAAGTCATGAGTCATGCTATGAGGTGAATGAACCTTGGGGACATTATGTGGCGCAAAATAAGGCAGAAACAAAAGAACGAATACTGTATGGTCTGTTTTAGAAAATACTTATAAGAACACTGGGGCTTGCTTAAATGTAAGCTTTTATAGCAGTCACACTTAAAATGACATTGAAGCTTTAAATGTTATTTCTAGATTTTGAGATGTTGTGCTACATATGTATAACCTGGTATTTCCCTGGAACTTTGGATACCTGTGTGACACCTAAGTCTCAGAATTGGAGTTCTGCAGCAATAAAAGCCAGCATTGCTACATACAACAACTGTTAAAGAAAAAGAAAAGAGATAAGGCTTCAATTATAGATAAGAACGAAGCCAATCTAGTCAGGACAAAGGTAAATCAGAATACAGGGTGAAGGATGACATTGTCTGTATTTCAGAACTTCACCTATTATACGAGGCCAAAGGAAGAGAGGTTTATTTTGTCCAAAATCTAAATTTTCTATAGCACATAATGTAACTCAACCTGTCTGGATAGCTCATTTAAACAACCCAAACACAGGGAACCTAGAACTGGAATGAGGGCTTGTAATCCTGATTAGCTTAATGAAATACTCAGAAACATCTCAGAGAGTGTTGGGCAGATAATTAAAAAGTATTGGCAAAGTCCCTTGAGGGACTGGAGAAAAAATACAGAACTTTACCACTGGGGAAACCCATGATACTGTCTCAAACATTAGGGACTCCCAAGTCAATAGGCCAAGCCCTTGATCTTGAGGCTTGCTCTTATGAAGCTTATTTCTGTAGTGGAGAATCTAAGCCTACCCATAGATATGCCTAAGACTTACTTTCAGAAAACCTCTTTTGTTGCTCAGATGTAGCCTCTCTCTCTCTCAGCCCAACTCTGCAAGAAAAATCATTATCCTCTCCCCTACATAGCACATGACATCCAGAGGTATAAGTCTCCCTGGCAATGTGGGACACTGATTCCAGGGATGAGCCTGGCCCTGGCACCATGGGACTGACAACACCTTCCTGACCAAAATGGAGAAAAGAAATATAAGAAAATAAGTTATCAGTGGCTAAGAATGTTCAAATAGAGTTGTGAGGCTGCTCAGAAGGACACTCTTATGCAAGCTTCAGCTAGATATTGCTAATTACCATGGTTTGCCAAACCCCAACCGACACCATTCCTGTTAACCCTAAAGAACACCTAGGGTTCTATCTGAGATTCTACAAATGTTTCATACACTAAGTAAGATTACTTCACAGAAACCTACAACCTCCAAATGGTTCCTAGGCCAGATAAGTCCTGAAACCCAGCGGGGTCAGCCTCTCACAGAACACCAACTAGTTCCATCCTCCTGTTCCATACTGTCAACACCCTTTTTTCCACATGAACAAGTTAGAATGGGCATAGTCCAAATAACCCTGAAGATAGGGAGAAGGACCAAAGAAGAAGGGGAGGTTAGAGAAGACAGGATTTAACAAATTCATTATGGCTACTGAATCATTATACTGATATTTCTTTTAATCTCTATTGTCAGCTAGATGGAAAAACCTGAAATTATGGAATTATAACCCATATCAAACTCTGAAATCTGCTCTGTAACTACTTGTTATAATGTATTTTGAAAGCTATTGCTTTTTTGTATATGCTATATTTCACAATTTAAAAATGTCTAAAAGAGAAAAAAATTTTACTGGGCACCTACTATATAGTATGTATTGTTCTCATTAATGGAGATAAAGAAAAAAGAGAATAGAGACAAATCAGACAAAAATCTCTGCCCTGATGAGAGTAACCACGTGGGATTTTTTTGTATGCTGTTATGGCAGGGTCATATTTCATTCTTTTTCCATGTGGGTATACTGTTATTGCAGCACCATTTGTTGAATTTGTTTGTTTGGGAAGTATATGGGCCGAGAACCTGGGCCTCCCACATGGCAGGCAAGAACTCTACCACTGAACTACCCTTGCACCCCCTGCCATGGGCTTTTGTTTGTGTTCACTGCCAAAGTGCTAAGAAGCAGCACAGAGCTGTCAGGGGCATATAAGAGCCGCCTCTACAGTCCACCAACGACCAGCTATAAGCATCCATTTAAATCATATTGCGTCTGAGTTGACATTTCTCCTCTAAAGTTAATGCTGGAATGTCCCATTGGTAGCTCTTGCGCACTAATAATAAATGTTTTAAAATTAGCATTCACGTGGGGAGGGACAAACAGAAGATTTTCAAAAAAAAAAGGCAAATATGAACTATAGTCCTTAATTATATATTTTAAAAAAAACACCAGTTAGGGAATAAGAATGACAACATGGACACAATTTAATATTAACATCAAACACACATCAACTGCCAGATATAAAGGAAAGATTTCCCAGGCCTGAATTAAGAACTACAGAAGTCCTAGACACTGGAAAAATTATTTTGGCCCCCATCTCCATGTAATTCAATATAAAAGCAATGCTAAACTGTAATGCACAAGTATGTCAAAATAAAAATGATCGCTTAATGTTCCGTTTCTGGTTTATCTGATTTCAAAATTTTGGAAGTACTTCAAGCTGAGCTTTATTCTTCCTCTCTCTTCTGTGTATGTGTATGAGTGTTTCTGCTTTGCTGATGCCCCAAATCTCCTGAGAAATCCAGCACTGCTTACGCATCTGCTAAAAGAGAAGGTCAATGAAGACAACCTGATTTTCCCAGGAGGTTTTATGCTTAACTTTAAATTTGGAATGATACTCATTACTACTTAGCATTGTTCAAGGTACAAAGGAAAACAAAGAATTTAAGACATAATTCTTGCTTTCAAGGAGTTTACAAGCAAACTGAAAACAGACAGACAAATATACATGGAGCAATTACTAAAATAAGAGAGCAGTTAGCTTTGTACCCCTAGGCAATTCAAATGACCTCCTCAGCCCTGGTTTTCTCACCCATAAAACAGGGCAACTAAGTAGGTCAATGGTTTTCAACCTTTTCTCTGGCCCAACACTTGAGGTATCAGATACATTCATTATTTGGGTGGGGTGGGCCTATGAGTTGGGAAGATTCTACATCTTGGTAAGGGAAGATAGGTACTCTTTTTAATCCTACAGAGATTATTTTCTATCTCTGGAAATCACTGAAGGAGATGATCTCTTAAGATCCTTACAGCTTTAATTAAAATGTTCCCATTAAGTGCCAAATTATATAAAAATCAGAGAAAAAAAATCAATTTCCCCATAAAACCAGCTCCCTTCTCTCTAAGTCATCCCAATTTCAGTTTAAATCTACCACTGACCAATTGGCTCAGGCCAAAAACTTTGGAATCAACTTCAATTCCTCTCTTTCTTTCAGACCCCACAACATCTAGTCCATTAATGGATTTCACCATCAGTACGTACCTAGAATCAGACCATTTCTCTCCTATTCCACTGCTACTGTCCTAGGGCCCTTGTCTCCCTGCTCCTACTCCTGCCCTCTGCAGGCTACTCTCCACACAGCTGCCAGAGCCATCACTATAAAATAAATCTGATCTGTCACACAGGAGACATGGATTCAATTCCTGGCCTATGCACCAAAAGTAAATAAATAAATAAATAAATAAATACTTGAGGGCCCGTTAAAAACTAGGCAGAAAAGGGTATACAGCAGAATATTTGCCTGTCATGCAAAAGACCTGGTTAGACTTCCAGCCCATGCACCAGGAAAAAAGAAAGACAGGAGCGCCCTAATGAATAGGTCACCTAGGACTCTAACTGAGACTCTAACAAAAGTTTCATGTACTAAGTTTACTTTCCTGAAACCCAGAGGGTTCTCAGGCCAGATAAGCCCTGAAACCCAGAGGAGCCAACTCTTAAAGAACATCAACAATTTCATCCCCCTATCCTATATTATCAACACCCCTTTTGACATGGAAAAGTTAGAATGAGCATAGCCCTTATAACTCTAAAGACTGGGAGAAGGATCAAAGAAGGAGGAGTTATAACAGAGAACATAGTATTTAATAAACAAGTATGATTGCTGAATCTTTTTTTAAATTTTATCTATTTATTTATCAAACACACATATAAACACCAATATTCTTACCATATGATCATTCCATTCATGATATATAATCGATAACTTATAATATCATAACATAGTTGTATATTCATCATCATGATCATTTCTTAGAACATTTGCATCAATTCAGAAAAGGAAATAAAAAGAAAACAGAAAAAAATTCATACATACCATGCCCTTACCTCTCCCTTTCACTGATCACTAGCATTTCAACCTACTAAATTTATTTTAAGTTTTTCCCTCTATTATTTATGTATTTTTAATCCATATGTTTTATTTGTCTGTCAATTAGATAAAAGGAACATCAGACACAAGGTTTTCACAATCACACAGTCACATTGCGAAAGCTGTAGCATTATACAATCACCTCCAAGAAATATGGCTACTGGAACACAGCTCTACATTTTCAGGCAGTTGCCTCCAGCCTCTCCATTACACCTTAACTAAAAAGGTGATATCTATTTAATGCCTAAGAATAACCTCCAGGATAACCTCTCGACTCTGTTTGGAATCTCTCAGCCATTGACACTTTATTTAGTCTCTCTTCCCCCTTTTGGTCGAGTTTTCTCAATCCCCTGATGCTGAGTCCCAGCTCATTCAAGGATTTCTGTCACACATTGCCAGGAAGGTCCATACCCCTGGGAGTCATGTCCCACGTAGAGAGGGGGACGGCAGTGAGTTTGCTTGTCATGTTGGCTGAGAGAGAGAAGCCACATCTGAGCAACAAAAGAGGTACTCTTGGAGATGACTCATAGGCCTAATTTTAAGTAGGCTTAGCTATCCTTTGCAGGGTTAAGTTTCACATGAACAACCCCCAAGATTGGGGGCTCAGCCTATTGCTTTGGTTGTCCCCACTGCTTGTGAGACTATCAAGAATTCTCCACTTGGGGAAGTTGAATTTTCCCCCTTTCTCACCATTCCCCCAAGGGGACTTTGCAAATACTTTTTTATTCACTGTTCAAATCACTCTGGGATTTATCAGGGCATCACTCAGGACAAACCTACAAAATTGCATGCCCTACCCAAGGTTCCAAGTACTTTGGTGTTCAATTAAGCTGTCTACATAAGTTATATTAGGAAATGCACTAGTCAAAATATACATTTTGTACCAAACATTTTTTGCTTTAGTCTCACACATAAGTTAAAGTTTTAAAATATGAATTACCATCTATTTTCAACACCCTGCAATATTGACATTCCTTTGTTCTTCCTCATGCAAAAACATTTTTAAATTTGTATATTTAGTCACTATCATTATACACTCTAGGCATTCCTAGATTATACCATCTCAGTCTTTATCGTCTTATCTTTCCTTCTAATTTCATTTGTGCCCCCAGGCCACCTCCCTCTATACATTCTCACATTCAGCTTCATTCAGTGTTCTAACATTATTGCATTACAGTCAGGTAGTATTGTGCTATCCATTTCTGAATTTTCACAATCAGTCCTGTTGCACAATCTGTATCCCTTCAGCTCCAATTACCCAATATCTCCCCTATTTCTATCTTCTGATGGTCTCTTATCAACTGAAATTCTCCAACTTTATTCACTTATGTCAGTTTATATCAGTGAGACTATACAGTATTTGTCCTTTTGTTTCTAGCTAATCTCACTCAGAATTATGTCCTTAAGGCCCATCCATGTTGTTACATACTTCATAATTTTATTCTGTATTACAGCTGCATAATATTCCATCATATGTATATATCACAGCTTGTTTAGCCACTCATCTGTTGATGGATATTTGGGCTGTTTCCATCTCTTGGCAATTGTAAATAATACTGCTATAAACACTGGTGTTCAAATGTCCGTTTGTGTCCTTGCCCTTGTGTCCTCTGAGTACATACCTGTAATGGTATTGCCGGGTCATTTAGCAATTCTATACTCAGCTTCCTGAGAAACCAAACAAACTGCCTTCCACAGCGGTTGTACCACTTGACATTTCCACCAACAGTGGATAAGCATGCCTCTTTCTCCACATCCTCCCCAGCACTTGTCATTTTCTGTTTTATTGATAATGGCCATTCTGGTGGGTGTGAGATGATATCTCATTGTGGTTTTGATTTGCATTTCCCTAATAGCCAAGTGAGTTGAGCATCTTTTCATGTGCCTTTGGCCATTTGTATTTCCTCTTCTGAGAAGTGTCTGTTCAAGTCTTTTGCCCATTTTGTAATTGGGTTGTCTGTCTTTTTGCTGTTGAGTTGAACAATCTCTTTATATATTCTGGATACTAGACCTTTATCTGATATATCATTTCCAAATATTATGACTGCTGAATCTTAATAATGGTATTTCTTTTGGCCTCCAGTGTTTTAGAGCAGCCAGCTAGAAGAAAAACTTGAAAATGTGGAATGGTAACCCATACCAAACTTTGAAATCTGTTCTGTAACTGCTTGTTCAGATATACCTTGAAAATTATTGCTTTTTTGTTCTTAGTTTGTTTAGATGCTATATTTCACAATAAAAATGTTTTTAAAAAAAAATCTGGTCAAACAGGCGACTCCTGAGAGACAGAAAGCAGGTTAGGGATTGCCAGGGTCTGGGTGCAGGAGGATTGGGAGTGCTGATGAGAACAGGGTTTTCTCTTGAGGTGATGGAAATGTTCTGGAACTAGGTAGTGGTGATGGTTGCAAAACAACATGAACGTACTAAATACTACCAAAGGGAACATTTTAAAGTGGTAAATTTTATGTTAATGTGCATTTGACCACATTAGTTGATTAATTAAATCTGGTCCTGTTCTTCCTTTACTCAAAACCTCCCCATAGCACCTCATCCCTTAGCATGAAGTACAACATCTTCACTATAACCTTACAAAGCATACAGGCCTCCTTGATGTCTCTAGAACCCACTGAACACAATCCCAGCTCACCTTTGCATCTCCTTTCCTCTCTGGCCAAGGTACTCTTCCCCCACAAGGCCAGGCAGCCTTTTCCCTTACTTTATTCAATCTCTGATCAAATGTCAGCTCCTCAAAGAGGTTTTACCTGGCTACTGTATAGAAAATAAAACCCTTCCCTGTAATTCTTTAGAATTCTTTAGAAAAATTCTAGATTTTTCTTCATAGCACTTAAAACTATTGGATATTCTACATATTTGTTTATTTTCTGTCTCCTGTGCTAGAATATCAACTCTAGCAGGGTAGGAACTTCGTCTTATTCACCACTATATTTTCAGAGCCTATTATAGAAGGCAGTGAAAAAAAAAATGAACAAATTAACTTCTTCAGCAAAAATCATAAATGAAAAAAATCAACAGGAAAAGTAGTCAGGAAATTATATCAAGCATCGCTGCCGTGTTTTGTAGTTTCCAAGGTGTTTCACAAATATTAACTGACTTGAATTTTTAAACAAGCCTGTTTGTAAGTCAAGGTGGGTATTGTTGACAAGACAACCAAGGTAAAGAGGTATCAGCTGACTTTGTCAAGGTCATATACTCAGTGGCAGAGCTAAGGGTTGAACCTACATCTTCTGATCAACTTGTAACCCAATGCACCTTCCTTCCATCATCTCAGGGAAGATTTCCTAAAGGTAAGGAGATCCAAGACAGCTCTGAAGAATGGGTATGGTTTGGCCACATGAGGGAGAGATGGGAAGGCATTCCAAGAAAATGTAAACATACGAACTGCCTCTCCAGAGTAGAGAATGAGTCCCATGAATGTGCCTGGATAGAGAGGAATTCACTGGAAGTAGGTAGCCACAAGGAGCCTCCATGTGTTCTCCTAACCTCTTTCATCCTTACTCTTTCCCAGAACCTTACAATTTTACCTAGCCACTAGTATCTTCCCCATCCTAAAGTCCTTCACTCAAGCAACAACTTTGTCTCCTATTCACAGCCAAACTTCCCTAAAGATCATGTCAGCTCACCAGGTCTACTTCCTGACATCTCCCTGCCCCTTTCATTCTACTACCCACCTGGCTCCATCACTCTACTGAGCCTGCTCTCACTCAACTCACCTATGACCATGGCACCCAAGACTGCCAAAACCTCTTGCCAGTTTTCACCCTACTCCTCTTCTAGGACCTGTTGTCCTTATCCATTAAAACCTCTGCTCTCTTGGCTCTCTTCACACAACTCTCTCCTATTGACAGTTCCGTCTCTGCAAGTTGCAGGTACCTCTTCCTCCACCTGTCCCTTCAATGTTGGTGTTCCCCAAGATTGCTGTTTAGAATTTCTCTTCTCATTATGTTGTCTCTCTCTGAGTCATTTTATCTGTTCCAGTGGTTTCAGGCCATAAGAACAGATGCTAACAGTACGTAAACATTTTTTTATGCCTCAATGCATATGACAGTAGGGCACATTTCTATGAGTGATAGTGGTGGTGAAATATAAACTAAGGATGTGAGGGAGGCTTTCTCCTCTAGCAGGGCAATATAAGAGCCTGGGGGTGAGGGAATGAATAGTACATATACAATTTACACCACACATAAAAGTTCAGGAGAGGCATATCTTCCCACCCCTTATCCTGAATGAAAACCACTGTGCTGAAGTCTTACAAATGAACCTCTCCCGTGGTTTTTTTCAACAAGCTCTATTGCCACATGGATGGCTTTTCATTAGGAAATTATGAATCTGCAACTGAGTTTTCTGTGCCAAATTCCACATATCCAAAATCAAATTCATTGCTTCCACACCCCTTAAGCTGTTTCTTCTCCCACACTCACTATTTTAATTAGGAGTATCACCAAGACCCCAAGTCACCCAAGCCATCTCTTCTGCCCCCTGTCTCCCACAGCTCATCAATTACCAAGGCCTCAAATCCATTGGTATTACCTTGGCTTAGAACCTCATCATCTCCCCTGCAGACCACAGCCACAGCTCCACCCTGTTCTTCTTATTCCCACAGTCACCCTCATTCAAATCGTCTTATATTCTGCTGCCAGAATTCTCTTACCATGTCATTTCCCTATTTTAAAACTTTCACGACTCCCTAAAAGCTGCAGATTAAGTTTAAGCCTTACAATGTGTCCCCTGCAGCCACATCTCCCAACATCCCCACCAGGGCTACCATACCCTATGAAAAGCAGCCCCACAGATTGCCCACCAGAACTTAGACAAAGGCACAAACTTTCACACTCTCATGTTTTTGTATGAGTCTAGAGTGTCCCCACCCCCACTCTTTTGTCCATCTGGCAAAATTCTATTCATCCCCTAAGGCTCAACTCAAATGTCACTTCTGCTGTTTAGTCTTTCCTGATCCCCGTCCTGGTCCCCCTTCCCTTGTATCAATCACTCCTTGGTGCTCCCCATGGCACTCTGTTCACAACCTCTAACGTGGCATTTATCAAGCAGGCTCATAGTTAGTTATTTACTCATCTGTCTTTCTTACAAAATTATGAGCTCTGTGAAGGAAGTGGCCACGTAACAGTCATGTTTATATCCATGGCCCAAGAGGAAAAAGAGTGCCTCTGAATATGCATTCAGTAAATGTTTATGAAACAGAACTTGAAAGACCACTGAATTTTTAGTCAAGAGAGAGACAAACTGAGAGAAATATTTAGCACTTCTGAGAGATTACCAAAAAAAAAAAAAAGCAAAAAACAAAATTTAATCAATTGCTACCTGCCTTCAAAAGACTTTAGCAGCAAAGACTGGTATTGTTCAAGCAGATGGAGAGAATATCACCTAAAAGGGAATTCTACCAGTAAAATACCTGGTAGCACAGCCTCTTTTTTGAAATAAGTAGAAAGGAGTGTTTCTCCTTGAAAAGTAAGTTGAAGACAGGAAATGCACAAGTAAGTTGAAGAAGTGAAATTACACTTCTGAGTCTAGGATAGAGTTAAAATATTGCTTTTAATAAATCAATAATTTTATCCATATTCTTATAAGATGAAATTTAACTAATAAAAGGAACACATCAAATAAATATCACCTTAATAAGCAAGTTAGATATCTCAGAGATTTAACCAAAAAGTTTCAAGGTCACTTCTACTGACGCCAAAAGACTGAAACTCAGCCTCACAAGAGAGTAATGTACATTATTAAATGTTAATATTAATAAGGGAGAGACAGATAATCCATGTTTTTCTGCTGACAAAGTGAAGATGAAACTTGTTAAGAGTCCACAGGGAGGGCGCTCTTATCAACTGAATACAGAATTGAAAAAGCGGTGAATTCCGCGAAGGAACTTACTTCAGCTTTTCTTAGCATTTCAAAAAGATGTCAAAATGACTTTATGTTTGTTTGTCTGAAAAAATATCATGTTCTAGTATTCAAAGACCACCACGAGATGTGCAGCTAGGACTAGAGAAGAAATTTCTAGGGTGTCAGTGAATTGAGTCAGACTTGCCTATAAATGTGAATGTGCTACTCTGGTATAAAGGGGGTAATTCCTTTTTTCAAAACTGTTTTTGGAGTTTCTTTCTGTGAATATAAAGATGCAAAGGGGCTCAAATTTCAATCAGAAATAAAGTATTTGACAGAAATGCTTTAGAGACAAAGTCTGGCAACAATATGCAGACTGGATTCCACTGAGGAGAGGCTGCAGTCAGGGAGGCCACACAGGCTGGAGCAGGGATGTAGGTGAAGGTGAAGGGGGTTGGATCAGGAAGATGACCAGAGAGAACAGAACCAAGGGGACAGTCAGCACAGCCACTCGAAGGCCACCTCCACAGTAGTGGTGTGATGGACTGGGTGGAGGCGGTAAAGGTCTCCAAACTGGGGTGACTATGGGAACTGATATGCTTTAGAAAAAGGGAAAGTTTTCATTTCCTTGCAGAAGCTTCTCAAACTTCAACGTACCAAGCCCAAAGTAAAGTGTCCCTTCAAGAATATAATCAGAGGGGCCGAGATGGCGGCTTAGCAATGTGCGCGTTTTAGTTCGTCCTCCAGAACAACTACTAAATAACCAGAAACAGTACAGAACAGCTCCCGGAGCCACGATAGTGACTGGACACACAGCGTACCCAAGTCTGGACCGACTGCAAGTCTCCGGAACCACGAGTTCCCCAAGCCGCAGCGGCCGGCGCCCCTCCCCCACAGTCGGCTTCCCGGAGGGAAAGGAAAGAGACTAACAGTAGCAGGGACTGAGTCCAACCAAACACCAATTGTGGCATTAATAAACAAAATCTGACTACTAAAAATAGGCCCCCAGCTCACGCGAAACTGGTCAAGGCAGAGGTCGCTTATTGGGCTAACTGATAAAGAGGAAAGGGGACAAAACGATTTTTCGTGGCTGTTTCTATGGAGACTTGGCAGCCTCTGGATTCAGTGGTGGGACTACTCGGGCTGCAACTGCCCCAGGCATAGGCAGAAACGGACTGCTTTCAGGGCTGTCTCCCACCTGTGCCTTCCCCAGGGGAGGGGTGAAGCCCAACTTAGGTGGAATCCCTCTGTCAAGGAACTCAGACCCCAGGGCTTGGCAATTTGAAGCCATTAAAACCAGCCTACAACCTCTCCTCTGTCTCCACCACATCCCCAGCAGGGAGAGCCTTCCAAAGTTAAAGGAGCCGCAACATCTTTTGCTGGCAGGACCCGCAGGCAGACAAGCGCCACATACTGGGCAGGATAAGAAAAACAGAGCCCAGAGACTTCACAGGAAAGTCTTTCAACCTGCCAGGTCTCACCCTCAGGGAAAACTGACACAGGTGACTCCTTCCCCCTGACAGGAGGCCAGTTTAGTCCGGGAGAACCCGGCTGGTGTCTGTAATACCCATGTAGACCCTCCTAAGGGTGGGGAGGGAAAAGGCACCTTACAAACACAAGAAAACAAGAACTGAAAATTTACCCTCTGTTAAACAAAACTTAAGCTAGAGGCCCAGAAAAAGCTGAACTGAAGGTCAAAGAACAGATAGACAACAAACTCATCTAGCAACAAAACCCTAGGTAAGATAAGTGAAAGCAATCTCCAGAATAAACTAATTAAAGTAATTAAATGTCTAGATGCCAGCAAAAAATAACAAATCACACCAGGAAAATTGAAGATATGGCCCAGTCAAAGGAACAAACCAATAGTTCAAATGAGATACAGGAGCTGAAACAACTAATTCAGAATATACGAACAGAAATGGAAAACCTCATCAAAAACCAAATCAATGAATTGAGGGAGGACATGAAGAAGGCAAG